>CM046853.1:10236946-10458399 GCA_025617745.1 Heliocidaris erythrogramma | reverse complement strand
TTCTCGTCTTCCTTTTATCTGCTGCACGAAGGTCTATACCGCTCTATTTAACAACGAAAATCAAGTTATTAGTTACTGGATCGGGATAAACGTGCATTATTTGCTGACCCTGGCATTATAATAAGCAAATATTATAAATAACTATACCTTTATTCATGAGTCTTTTAGCAGCTATTAGGAACTATGAAACATTTGATTAAGTGGGAACCATTATACAAATAATTCATGTTTACGAGTGCATAAGTGAATGCAAGCCGGTCAAGTCGCAATCGGATAATGAGTGAGACTCGTCGAGTTCATTATCCGTCTAATTTTGGCTTAACCATGTGCAGTGCATATCACTAATATAAGGCACGGGCTTAAAAACATTATTATTTTTTGTTTTATATTTTGTTTCATATTTTGCTCCAATATGAATAAAAAGACATTAAAAAGGTTGAAAAGTTTGATGGTCTATATAACCTGACTGGTAAGAAAGCATGTGTAAGCTTGTAAGTAAGCAACCACGGCTTTAAGTCCTCTCTGAGGGAATTGGTGGTGAGGATTAGTGGCCTTACCAAAGGCCACTAGCGCAACCACTTGCTTTCGAACCCGGGTCCTCCAGTTAGGGGACCACTTCTCTACCAATGAGACATCGTGCCTCCATACGAAAATGTCCACCAACCCCATGCAGGGCTCAATTTCATTTTGGGAAATTCAGTTATTGATTCCTTCATTTAGTTTCATGGATTGCGTATGTTTGTATGTGTTGTGTGTGGTTTTTTTTTTGTTCTCTATCACTATCATATATGTGTATGTCTTTGCGTGTGTGTAAGATAGATACTAGCATAGGCTTGATGTGCCATATATTCTCATTTTTTATGGGATTTCTTATTGCCTCATATACAAATTCATCACATTTTAAAACTTTTCAAAATTTTTATGATGTTTAAAATGACAGTATGATTGTTATTTCTTTGTTTGTTTTCATCATGGGTATTCTTTTTTTATATACATTTTTGGAGTGTCTGTTTTACACAATTGCATGTTATTTCATATTTTCTTAATTATGTTAAATCGAATGCACTTACTCAAAGCACGCTTGCCCTTTCATGAATTTGAATGATTGAAGAAAAGCCGATACGAGACCATCGGCATCTGATTTTGAGTGCCCATTTCTTAAATGTTATGCTCCTAGTTTAAATGTGAACAACGAAAAATTGTCGCAAGGATAATGAATACGAACGAGCGAAAATTAAATTGAATGACAATTTGTTAAATCGTTTGCTCCTTATTCAATTTGACATGACTCATTTAAAGAGCTTATTGCATGAATAACGAAATGAATTCGAATGACAATTTGACGCGGCGATCACAACTATCGTGAAATTGGATACTCTTGAACTGAATGAACAAATTGTAAAATTAAGAGGGAAAACCTATATATACACAGAGCAGCAAATGACGACCAAAACGGAAACAATGACAATAACTGAGGACATCAAATACAAAGATTTTAACCTCTTTTTATGTAATTAACCTACATGTATAAGTGTGAAAGATAATGCCCCATGTATTATTTTAATGGATGAAGATATTGCCAATATAGCTAAGTCATATATGGCAAGCCCTCACATATTCGATAGTACCTTGCCACAACAAATGTTACGTTCATTCTCAGTCTCACATGTGAATATCAGATCACTTAATAGGAATTTTGAAAATATCTGTTTGCTATATGATGATACTTTAAAAACAAAGTTTGATATAATTGCATTGTCAGAAGTGTGGACCATTCCAAATAAAGAATTGTTATGTTATGTTGAGGTGAAATGCCGAACAGGTGGGTCAAGAGGTGGTGGAGTAGGAGCGTATATTCGTTCCTCATTACAGTATACTATTCTGGAGCATGAAATATCTAATGCAGAAAGTCTATGGTTAGAAACTATTTTAAATGGTAGAAAAATTATTGTAGGCATTATTTATCGAAAGCCCAATACTGATATCGATCAATTCCAAAACACCTTAATGAGAACCTTAGAGATGTTAAAAGTTGATAAAGAAAATGTAATTTTAACTGGAGACTTCAACATTAACGTTCTTCATGGTGAAGGAGTCGATGTGAAAGCTGAACAATTTCTAACTTCTTTGCAATGTCTAGGTCTGCAGCAACTCATTACCTTACCAACCAGAGTAACTAAAACAAGTTCTTCCCTTATTGACCATGTGTATACTAATATTATGACTTCTCCCATTCATATTGGAGTTATAGAAACGGATGTTTCAGATCATTTCCCAATATTTGTTGCTTTTGAGTATCTTACTAATGCAGATAAAACAAAATTCAAGAAGTTTGTATTTCACACCTTCAGAAATTATGATGTTCACAAATTTCATGAAGATCTAGATAAAATTGATTGGAAGAATGTTAGTGACTGTACAGAAGTGAACAAATCATACTCTGTATTTTGTGACGTGTTTAGGCAAGTCTGTGACAAGCATGCACCAATTGTGTCATCAACTTCAAGAAAAAAAAGTAAAAATATTGGTAAAAAGCCATGGATAACAAAGGCTATTCTAAAATCCATTAACAAAAAGCACAAGATGTATTCTAAACTTAGGAAATCAAAAAGTAACCAGAAAGATGAAGAATACAAGAGGTACAGAAATATTTTAACTTCAGTCTTAAGGAATGCAAAGAGATAGTAACCTCTTCTTCATTAACAAGAACAATACTTGTAAAACATGGAAAACCATTAATGAGTTGCTGTATAGTGAAAAAGAGATGAATAAAGGGACCAATGTAGAAAAATTGACAATATCTGACCATGGACAAAATAGAGTGATAACTTGTGATAGTGACATAGCTAATGAATTTAACTTTTTCTTTTTGTAAATATAGGTCCAAAGCTGGCCCATGAAATACCAACTGTTCATTCTGACTTTACAGAATACTTAGGAAACAAAGCAGAAAGCTCACTATTTTTAAAACCAGTTGTTGAAAATGAAGTAAAATGCCACCTGCAGACTTTAGATAGCAAAAAAGCATGTGGCTATGATAATTTACCTACAAGGTTGTTGAAAGATGCTTCACAATATATCTCAAGTCCATTAACACATATATTTAATATTTCTATAGAAAAAGGTAAATTCCAGAAGCTTTGAAAGTGGCAAAGGTGACACCAATTTACAAGAAGGGACAAAAACATTTACCAGGCAATTACAGACCTATTTCCGTCCTACCAGTACTGGGAAAAATCTTTGAAAAAATGATAAATAAACGTGTAATTGATTTCTTGGAAGCGAATAATGCTCTGTTTCAACATCAGTATGGTTTTCGTAAAAAACATAGCACTAAATTGTCTTTGATTAATCTCGCAAACACATTATTGCAATACTTAGATGAAGGTAGAGTAACATTTGGTATCTTTATTGACTTTCAAAAGGCCTTTGATACTATTAACCATAGAATTCTCCTTAAAAAATGTCACATTATGGAATCCGTGGAATAACTTTGAAATGGTTTGAAGACTATTTGTACAAACGATCCCAGTTTATACAATACAAGGATGAGATGTCTTTAAATTTGAATATAACATGTGTCCCTCAGGGCTCTGTTCTTGGTCCAACATTATTTCTAATTCCAAACTTTTTCAATTTCAGATTATTTGCTGATGACTCAAACCTGTTTCATACCTTTGACAATAAACAAAAGGAAATTGACTTAGAACTGATAAGTGAAAATTTAGAGAAGGTCCAGGAATGGTGTAATGCAAATCAAGTCACAATTAACTTACAGAAAACAAATTACATGGTTATTAAATCAAAAGGTCGTGCAATACATCAGAAAGGATCTGTGAGAATATCAGGGTCAGACATTAGTGAGGTATCTGTTGCACCATTTGTAGGCATTCAAATTGATTGCCACCTTTCATGGAAAGAACATATTCAGAAAATAAACAAGTGCATACGCAAAAAAGTAGGCATTCTGTTTAAGTTAAGACATTTTGTACCAAAGAATATACTTGTGTTATTATACAAGACTTTTATACAGCCTCACATCTCTTATGGAATAGAGGTGTGGGGGACTACTTACAAAAGTAATCTAAATTGTATATATATTTGTCAAAAAAATGGCAATGAGGGCAATCACTTTTAGTCCGATTAGTACAGACTCAAAACCTCTTTTCGAAAGCCTAGGAATACTCGATATTTTTCAACTCCATGAACTTTACGTATCAACATTCATGTATGACCTGGCGAAAGGTATATTACCACACTCACTAGTAGAATATTGTTAGATCATACAGCACAGACATGTAGCAAGAGGGAAGGAAAATGGGTTACTCTGTGTACCAAAATGTAAGACAAGGCAAGGACAGTTTAGCATTTCGTTTGTTGGAACAAAGCTGTGGAATAGTCTTCCACATGAAATCAGATTTACATCTTCAAGGTCAACCCTGCGTAGACAACTATCAAGCAACCTTCAACGTAATTGATGTTGTGAGCTTAATTTTGTATGTACTCCATTTATCATATACATGTATTTGATGATACTTTTGGCTTAGGATTAAGCTTTAATGTTTGTTTAATTGCATCTCTTTTTATCTTTTTATTTTTTTAAAATTTATCTATTCATGTATTATTACTTGTAATCTGTAATACTACATTTGCTATACATTTTTGCAATTTTCACTGTACTGTATACTTCATACATCTCATAGTGAATCTTATTTGTGTAAAAAAAGATTTTTTTTTTAAATCAAACGTTATTTCTGTAATTATAATTTGAAAAAGAAAATTCACTGCTTTTGATATTTTCTCTCCTCAAGAAATGTAAACTATACTGTATTGTCTTTTAATATTTGTGAATACAAGATGAAATTAAAATGTTGATATAAAGAAATAAAGCAAGCATCTTGCCAAAAGAATGGAACTAGGCTCGACTAGCACTTGTGCTAACTTCTCGTTCCAATTAGCAACTATATCTTAGTATAAATAGTGCAACTGTATGACATTCAGTTAAGTGTAATCACGTACTTGATTATTCATTGATCTACAAACATGACTACATATTATTGTAAATCCATTTATATACATAAGTACTTTTTTATGTATATGTATTCATGTAATATTATTACTCTTTATATTAATGATTATACTGTCATTCATGTGATGTGTTGTTAATAAACTGAAACTCAACTATGAAAACTATTTAAAAAATGAAATTCTATTCACAATGAGATCAAAACAAAGCAAAATGATAGTGTATACGTAAGTGTTACATTATATCAATTAATATCACGTGTGAGTATATCTTCTCCTGAACTTCACTATATCCGCCGAATGACATCAGTTTGATATTTTGATACTCGTGCAGACTGTATTTGGAGCACTCTAACCCAAGACCGGATTCCTTGATCCCGACGAAGGGCGCATCTACACTGGACGTGGAAATGTTGATACCCACCATACCTGTCCTGAGATAAAAAAATAGCCCGCCAGACCCATACACGCGCTATTATTTCAGGGGATTCTTCATTCTCTTTAACACGGTTCATTGGGCCAAAGGGCATGAGCCGCAATAATTTACTTTGACGAGAAAGCTAGTAAAAATTGTAAAGCATAACTACGAAAAAAGTCTTGATTGAAATGACAATCTACAAAGTGGTTAATTTAACCTTCATAAGAATATAAATTATACACAATTTATGACTTCCATTCTCAGGCAAATAACATTTAAATATCAAACTTTAAATAAAAAACTTTAAATACTTTAACATGTTTAAAGACGATGGTTCTGTTGCGCTATATAGAGATTACTCTCATCGGGGAATTGTGGATCAGTCAGTGAATGGATGAATGAATCAATGAGCCAATCAATCAATCAATCAATCAATCAATATTCAATCAACCAATAAATCAAATAAAATCATGAATGAATCAATCAAGCAACTAATGAGATCAGACCAATCAATCAATAGATTAATTATCAGTCATTACTAAGATATACCTGCCCTGAAGCACAGAACTTGAGAGCGGCCAAACGCTTGATTGCTGTATCAATATCAGAAGAATTGAAGACGATGAAAGGTGAATTGTCTCCTAGCTCAATGGATACTTTCTTGACTGTACTCGCAGACTGAGCCAGCAGGATCTGTTTTCAGCGATTCAACATGAGAGAAAGGCAGCATTTTAAAGAATTGGTATCCATGCATGTGGTTTTCTTGGAAAGTATGATCAAATGATCATACTAATCGTAATTGTGTTTAGATTAACAACAATGACGAAACAATCATAAAAGATATTTACACCAAATATGAGGGTCATCCCTGGTCTATAGGAAGTTATAGGAACAAGTCACTTTGTTCTGTTAAGATGGTAGAACGTGCCATACTTAGTGATGGAGGATAATAAATGGAAAGTTGGATAGAGGTGTGTTTTGAGTTGTGTGCTATAAAAAAATATATCCTTATCATATTCCTTTGACTATCAGCCCCTAAAAGGAGGTTGGTCTATACGTAACTTTGCATTGAAAAAAGAAGCATAGGCGTATGTTTCCTTAGAAAAATCAGCATACCTTTCCAGTGGTAGTTGATCCATTACACGGTATTTTGGAGACAAGCTGACTTTTACAGAGTATCTTCCCAACTGCAGGTGCATTTGATCGGGAGCAGGGCACTACGTTGATTACACCCGGGGGCGTTTCATGAAAGGACTTGTCAGATATTTCATCCGACAAATTTGTTCTCAGCCAATCAGATGCAAGGATTTCAGTAGCTTATAACAGTTGTCGGATAAAATATCCGACAACTTCCTTTCATGAAACGCTCCCCCGAAGGTACGCGCAGTCTTCTGCAGCAAGCTGAAACATTAAATACATGGAAAATGTGCTTTATTGATCCATATATAGTGGGCCTATTTAATGCTGGTAAAACTGATTACCAGGGCTATCTAAACGATTTCTGATTCCGAATCAGCAGATGGTGGACCAACTTTGAAGCAGATAATATTTCAATACGATCACAGAATAAAGTCAAATGATTGTGCTCCAATAAAATATTATTTGCCTGCGTTACGTTTGTATGGCAGGTAAATGTTGTTTGTCTCTTTAATGTATGCATACTTATGCTTTGGTAGCCTAAAGAGTAAGAAGTGATTATAATAGGTGTAAAAAAAACATTTGACACTTTTGATCATTGTAACTCAAAAGTTAAAACTTGTGCTAGACTTGTGTTTTCAAAAGAAAATATAAATTGAAGGATGTCAAATTTATTTGGAATAAGTTTTGTGAAATTTCTTCATTAATATTCTTAAAAGTAATGCTCTGAATATTCAATTAGATTTCACTTTCTGCAAAATTAAGACATTCAAATTCTGTGTGTGTGTGTGTGTGAGGGTGTACATGTATACGTATTCAAACCGATGACATCGAACAAAGAGAACAATGGGTCATCGGTAGTAATTCAATAGGTCATCGGTTGTCAACAATTGGTGAGGTTTATTCCGTCAATGAATTTTGTGACGCAATTCAATAGTGGAGTCATCGGTTGAAATTCGAACAATAGCTTACAAACATGTGTGTGTGTGTGTATCGGTAATTAATTCAGAACACAACAATTGCCATTGTCCTTTCTGCCAACCTTCAGTTGCTTTCCAGTGTTATCAGTGGTTCATGACTGGTTCAATATAGTACGTATGAAAATAATAAACATACTACATAGAAGCCTATATAAATAAGATTTTTGCGTTTGTGTGTGTGTGTGTGTGTGTGCTCGTTTTATCAGAAACCACCAACGCTCGTCCCCCTCTCCCCCTCATAACCCACTTCCTCAAATATCTATCTTATCTTCTCCACTAAATTGAGTGCACGAAGTAGGAAATTGATCACCTGAAAATGAAATTGAACGCCCCAAACAGGTTCATCATGATTATTGCGTGAATTCCAATGCACAAGTAGGAAATGCAATGCTCGCATATGGGAATCGAACGCACGTGCGTGATTTTTATTTGACGGAAAGGAAATGGGAGCGCCCATAAATGAAATTGATTGATCGGATTCTGAATTTGAAAGCCCGAATATTTTCGCTGGCGTGCGCTGTGTGAAAACCTATACTATATTGTAATAAGTTGAAAATGCAAGTCTGAGAAATTGCATGAGGACTGATTAAGCACTTCATGTGTATATTGTGTCCTCGGAAAATTTAGTCTCCAGTTCAGTCGGAAGTTTGAAAGATATTTTATTACTGATATTTTGGGGAAATAGGAAAATTTACGACTATATCTATGCAGTGATTAGAAAATGATATTGTAGAAAAGCATTATAGTTTGAATGTATAAAATAAGCGAAAACTATGACTTTGTATAATATAATAATAATAATAATAATATTCCGCTTTTATATAGCGCCTAATACATCGGTGATGTGGCTAAGCGCTTTACAGATATATTATTACCCCGGTCATCGGATTCTGGCATGCCCGCACACAATGTATGCACATTATCCGCTCCCTGGGGAGTATTCCAGCAATGGGCATGACAGTGACGCTCAAATTGCTAAACAAACAGCATTAACTTTCGCATCCTACCGGGTACCCATTTACATGTAACACCTGGGTGGAGAGTGGCAAATGTAGATTAATGTCTTGCCAAAGGACGCTAGTAGGTATTTTTTGAAAATGAGATCTAACGTCGTAATCGACGAAGTAGATAATTGGCTGGGCATGATTAGATGAAACTTTTTCGCATTATATGAATTGGCAAGATTTTAAAGGGTATAGGAAGAATTGCTCAATGCATATTGCTTTCATTGGCGTTGGAATAGTAAATTGGTGACAAGGGAATTCATTTACATGACCTGAAAGTGTAAAATAAAAAAAATTATGAATTTGTATAATACGAAGTAGGTTTTTAGATCCAACGTCGTAATCGTCGAAATAAATCATTGGCCGGGCATGATTGGATGAAATTGTTTTCCACATTGGCAAGTTTTATGGGGATTGGAAGAATCGTTTTAACACATATTTCTTTAATTAGCATTGGAATAGTAAATTGGTGACAAGGGAATCCGCATGACTTAAAAGTGTAAAATAAGCGGAAATATTATGAATTAGTAAATTATAAAGTAAGTCTTTTTTATTTAATGAGATCCAACGTCGTAATCGACGAAATAAATTTGCAAGGCTGGATGATACCATTTTTCATAAAACAGTTTATATATTGGCAACTATACAATGGTAATAGGAAGAATTGCTTTCATTAGCATTGGAATAGTAAATTGGTGACAAGGGAATCCATTTATATGACTTAGTATGTTACTGTTAATGCGAGACTGTGTGCTGTCTGAATGCAGCTCTTGCTGTAACAGAGTTTTGGGAAGAAAATTGTAAGAAACCATTGGATTCAGTTAGGCTCTATTGTGGAGAGAGCTCGAAGCCTTGTGGACGGCATGAATACCGCAAGGCGAAGTGTACGCAGGTACACTGACGATAAAAGTATTGAGAAAACTGAAATTATACGGGGAGTGGGGACAGCACTGATCGATGGTAAACCTTATTAATCTTTGTACATAGGTAACAGTGAGCTTATAACTATTTCTGAAATTGAGATTTATTGTTGTCATTGATGAAGTATATATCATTGGGTAACACTGTTTTCAAAACATCTGCAGACAGATATGTAATGGTAATAAAATAATTTTTCATGCATATTGCTTTAGAATCACTCGAATATACGATGACATAATGCTTTTCAAAGTGAATGATTTCATATCATTCATGATCAGTAATAAATATATTTGTATTTTACCGTTTTTAAAGAGACATTGTACATCTGATTGCTATACTAAATTACATGCAATCATTGTGTAATCCTTGAATAAGTATATTATCCCATAACATGTTTTGTAAATATATATGTAACAATTTTGGTATTCCAAGTGTGTTTCTGTACTGAGCTAAAGTAGTCTTTATACTTTGAGTATGTACTTTCAAAACTATAAAATGCCAATTCAAAATGACTAATACATACATGGTTATTTTCAACGGATTTTAGAAAATAATTACCGTCTATACACATGATGATTTATTAAGATACTAAAAATGTGCAACGACATTAATTACGAGGATACCAAATACTTTGTCTATATATTTATCAATGTTCTTATTTATTGTTGGTTATGAGTTTATTTTCATGATTTTTTCACTATTATTGTTACTTATTATTGCTATCAGGGCCTCATGGGAGACCACCACTATTTGTGATAATGAGTCACCTGTCTAAATATCAGAAATAGATAAATAGATAAATAAATAAATAGTATATGAGAGCTGTGACCACGGTAATGGAGTTTCTTCTTTGGAATACAAATTACACAGAAATCATTTGGATATAAGATGATTCATTTAAGCTCTATGTAAAGAGAGCATATTTTTTATCGGAACATTACTTGAAATAGTTGAGGAATTGGAGTATAAACCATATTGAGGCAACTGTTGAGGTACTGATGGGTTGATTGATAGATTAATTGGTTGAATAATTTGAAGATTAATTAATTTGATTCTTCTTGAATGAATGATTGGCATGTTATTTTGATGTGTCTGTGTGTTGTGAATTATGTGCTTAAAAAGATCTTGAAGTAATTACACATTATTAATTCTCACTGATACATAAAGCAATGAAATCATTAAAATTATGATAGAAAATTGCCAAAAAATTCCTAGACTATCATAACATAATCATTAATTTATGACAAAGAGCAATTTGTTTGGATAGCAGTACTTATTCAGACTGCTAGTTTAATTTTCCCTATTCTTTCAAATTAGAACAAGTCATTTTTCACACTCTGGACAAAACAGTCAGTATTCGCCCAAGCGTGAACGAAAATTTGTTTTGTTCTTGGCACTTGATAGATGAGATTATTGGGCATCTATTGACATGAAAAAATCTTCTAGATATTTTGAAATGTAAATTTGACAGATTTTTCAAAAATGTAACTTTTTTATACGCACTGTAGAAATATTATGGAGTCGTTTATATTGGCATATTGGTACCAAGTATTATTGTTTAATAATCGTATCACTCTGACATCATTAATGGAATGATGATGGATTATTGTTATCCAAAGCTTAATCACTCGCCCAATAAAATGAAAAATAATGTATTCATAGAAATCAGTGTCTAAAGCATTGTCGTATATACAAGTACATGATGTATATAAGTTGATTATCGAATTTATCATTTTGTGTAAGAACTGAGCACATCTGGAACAAAATTAATAAAGTGTACACAATTTATCATTCTTTCCAGCTTTTGCTCCTGTTCTTTGAGTTTTGGTCGTCAGGCAAGCAATACCCATTAATATTTGATGGTATAAGTGTGTTTAATGAGTTTTGTAATGTATGTAAGGAGTTCATGTATGAGGATTGGGAAGGTTGAATTGAGATATGTTGCAGGAGTTAAAGAAAGACGATTCCCCATTTTCTGCCCACGCTTTTTATTCGGATGATGAAACCTTTGAATGAATATTAAAAACTAACAGATTTACAGACGCGTCAGATCTCTGACTGAAAGATGAAATATGCCGGTAATGTAGCATTTCTCTCTTAGATAAACAACTGATTAAAAAT
This sequence comes from Heliocidaris erythrogramma, assembly GCA_025617745.1. Taxonomy (NCBI): domain Eukaryota; kingdom Metazoa; phylum Echinodermata; class Echinoidea; order Camarodonta; family Echinometridae; genus Heliocidaris; species Heliocidaris erythrogramma. Next base: position 10,446,793 of record CM046853.1, on the reverse strand, counting down.
GTCTTACGTCACAAAGAGCAAGATCAGAGAGAGGAGTGTCCTCTGAAGGTTTGATGATCATTGAACATCCATCTGCCAGTGCTGCGCCTGCTTTCCTTATTACTAACTCCATGGGGAAATTCCACTGAGAAAGAAATTGGCATTAAATGGAACAACCTCCGCCATTTAATATGATTAAAGGTAAACGAAACGATGAAAATAAAGTGAATTTAATATCCCTTGATTTTTAGTGAGATTTTTTTTCCCACACGTTTTAGTACGTATTCTGGGTTCAAGGTTTTATAAATATAACGGTATTTTTTTATAAACATTATCAGTAAGGTGATGTTAAAGTACAAAAAATAATATATATATATATATATATATATATATATATATTTATATATATTCACATAGGTGTAGTTAAATTTGGAGCTGAGGCATTCAAAAGTGCTCAATGCTGAAGGGCAGAGCATAATATTTGTACCTGGGTCCTGTCCGCTACCGTCAGTTTCACGCTCGACGCGATCTTCAGGAAGACTGGTGACTCGACTCGGCTTGTGCATCTGCTTGCTGCAATGGATCGGTGTCACGCTTGGGTGGCTTTCTTGGTGGCCTTTCTTGGCGACCTTTTGTTTAGGCAAACAAAACGTCGGAGATCATCTCAAAGTGCAGGCACCGAAAAAGGCCGCCAAGAAAGCCACCCAAGCGTGACACCGATCCATTGCAGCAAGCAGATGCACAAGCCGAGTCGAGTCACCAGTCTGCCTTATAGCCCCCTCACACCTGGCCGAATGTAGGCGGACGAAGGATGACGAATGGGAAAAATGCACGAAATGCACGCGAATTCAACGAATTCAAATAAAATTTCCGTCAAATCATGCGATCAGTAACTATTGTCAAATTTTATCAACGAACGGTAAGCGAAGGATAAATATGACATGCGAAGGATATCGATTTTTCGGTTCACCTCTTTGAGTAAATTGCAGGCGAAGGCGAGCGAAGGGTTGATATAACCCAATAAGACGAACGAACAGTGAGCAATGGTTTGATATGGCGTGCGATTAGAAACGAAGACGAGGGAATAGATCGGGCGTTCTTGTACGTTACGGCCAGAGAAGTCATCCACGCAACATGCCTACAGTGAAAGGAAGAGGCAAAGGCAGAGGGAAGGCACGAAAGACTGCATCTACCGGGAGTAAATCCACAACCTCGGGATGCTCACAACCACAGTCTGAAGTGCCGCCTCCTCCTGAGAGTCCCGCAGAGTCACGATCGCAATCCATAGTTTGTCTTAGTATCTCTTAGCCTTGTCTTCGTGTATGTATCGCTATTAAAATTTAGTAAAAGTTAGTATTGGTTTCCCTTCGCATAGAAGATGGCAAGCGAAAATCCGTTTGTCATAGTATCTTCGTTTCCATGCGCAACTCATATTTTGTCATCGTGTTGCTTCGTTAAGGGTTCTTTCGAGATCGGTCCACTTTGGCAAAAGCGCGATGAGGGACTATGCGCGACAATAACACACGAACGATAAACGAACGATTACCGCAGACTAAATAAGAGATGCGAATTCAAACAGATGACCAACGATTTTTCAATTCGTCGGGAAATTTTAAACATGTTCAAAATTTCCGCGCGAATTTGAATAATCGCAGCTGTTAGTTCAGAAGTTGTACGAACCCAAACACGAAGGGTAAATATGATTTACTATCAGTTACCATTGAAAACGATTTAAAAAAAAATTCCTTTCGCCAGCCATCGCAAGGCATATTTCAGGCAATTCGGTTAGGTGTGAGGGGGCGTCGAATCCGACGGTAGCGGACTGGACCCAGGTACAAATATATATATATATATATATATATATACACACACACACACATATACATAGAAAAATCTAATATAATTCGCTAAGGCCACGCAGGGGGTCCCGCGCCCGCCGCGATTGACTTTGCACGCGCTGCAGGAGGGGGTCCGATGGACTCTATAAAATGTTTTCCCGCTGCCCGCCGCGAGCCGCCTTCGGTCCCGACCGGTCGGCCTGGCCGCACGCATGTGCAACGTCGCCTTCGCGTTGCACGACGACGTCGCGTTGGCAGCAGGTGAGCGATCTCCTGAACGACCAAATCCCATTGGCCCGCGTGCTTTGCCTCGCCGTCGACCGAATCAGACGACGATTGCGCGTGCGTCCGGCGAACGGTACGTAGTGCAGACTCTGTAGCTCTCACCGGGGGAACCCACGTAAGAAAATAATTATGCCATGGGTATGTTCAATAGAGGTCCGTGATACGTACGTACGATTTGTATCACAGTCCGCTTTTTGATTAGTATACCATGTAGGAGCAGTGGCATACCCAGGATTTTTTAAAGGGGGTGGTTTTACTCCAAAATTCTTTGACAAGCCACAAAGGAAAAGGCTATCAGTATTTATTATTTTATTTTATTTTTATTCATTTATTTTATTTTATTTTATTTATTTATTTATTTATTTATTTATTTTTTATTTATTTATTTATTTATTTTTTTTGGGGGGGGGGGGGGGCTCTGGCAAGCAAACCCCCCCCAAAAAAAAAACAAAAAAAAAATATCAGTATTTTTTTTTATTGGGGGAGGGGGAAGTCTTTTTATTCAAAAATTATCTTGACAAGCAAAAAATAACAGAAAAAGTTATCAGGAATTCAGGAATGGTAAATTCATCTTATTTGGGTATATTCTACTTCTATTTTGTTTCTTTAAAAAAAAAAAATCGTTCCGTGAATATTATCAGTTTGAGGGGCAAATATGCTAGGAGCGTTATTCCATTGAAGTCATAGGCGTAGATATAGCGGGCAGGGGGGGGGGGGGGTTGGGGATATGTGAATGCATCATTCATTTTTTTTCATTGTAGAAAAATAAACTCACAGTGTAGATAGCATGATAAGGCCTGTAGGCAGTGTAGGGCATGACAGGGCCTGCCTTCACCATCCACCATGTCCAACGGCGGATCCAGGATTTTGTGAGGGAGGGGGCCAGCGCCGGATTAATGATTTTGTGATGGGAGGGGGCCCAATATTCGGAAATTCATACTTCTATTTTTTAATACTTTTAATGTGTATTGTAGGATGTGATTGAACGCATTTATCTCTATTCCACTCTCTCTCTCTCTCTCTTTCTGTTATGTTTATATTCTCTACATCCATTTCTCTCTCTTCCTATCTGTCTACCACCACTCTCTCTCTCTCTCTCTCCCTCCCCCTTTATGTCATAATGATATCTAACATAGAATTAAAATATATTTTGTACATTACATAACATTATACAATATTTTTAACTGAGTATGTGGGTATGTTTGACAGAGTAATTGTGATCATGAGCACGTATGCGTGATAATTTCATTAACCAAAAAAATAATAAATAAATAAACTCACAAGAATGTACGCATCGATTGTGAAAATGTTGAGAGTGCAATGTAAAAAGTGAACCCGTGGATTTCCACAGGTCCAGCTAGTATCTTTATAATTTAGATCAAGACATCATCAGTAAATTTGAATTATTGTTTGTGAAGTAAATTTTGAAAGGCTTGTCCAGTCTTACATGAACATATTTATGTAAAAATAACCTTCCTAAATATTTGATAACAAATTTGAGCAAAGGAGAAGCCAAGGAGAAGCATACTTTTGTCAACGGACTCACAATTTTGTTGACAAAAGTACTACCACAGTCTGTAAAGGAGGCTTGATGGAATGAGATATATGTTTTGATCCTGAAATGGGATGCTTACAGGGGTAATCAAACCTGCCACACCCACTGGGTGTCTGATAACCAATGAACGTTGGGTGGCAGGTGGTGCAGGCAATATATCACCATGACAACGGGTCGCTTCTCCAGCGAAATATCGCAATAAGTCAACGGAGTCCTTGACTTTACCGCTTGCTTCTGAAATCATCTTTCCCTGTAATGGAAACAGGCGCAGAATAACACAGAAGAATAACCGTTACAGGTACTGTTTCAACTGTTGAAGTAAAGATGAAATTGGTTGAAACTTTGTATTTATTTTAAAATCTTTGAAAGGCCATTGTGGAGAGGTTCACGCAAAATGATTATGGATAAACGAGAAGTTTGAATCATGACTGTATGGCAAAGCCATGTAGACACACAATTGACTATAACTGATTCCTTTTTAGAAATAGATATACGTCATTATGCCTACCCATTTTTTAAAATAACTCTTCAAATAGAATCTGCGTCGTAGCGTATGAGCATTAGTCAACACACTGATATATTTTGGTAGTGCTGTTAGTATTTCATTTCAAAGGATTCAAGTGATGCGTCTTCTGCATCATTTTATGGTTAGAACATCCCATTTCAGATCAATTCTTGTTTAATAACAAACATTAAGATCGTAAGATCCGAGACACTGAACATATCTGTATATACTACCGTACTTTTACAAGTAGAACATTTTGAAATGACCTGTCGCATACATTTTCAGCAGTGATGATCTTAGGTAAGTTATCCCGGTTCCCCTCCATCAGTTCTGCGAAGCGAATAGTATTGAGGCTCTTTCCTTTGACAATATTCAATGAAAACCAAAATTAATAATGGGAAGGAAACTTATGTTCAATTAAATATATAACTCAAGAGATGATATTCAGTCATCTAAAATAACGATATGTCCATTAAGTATCATACGGATTTCAGGTCATCACAGTATACAGTCGTCCTATGATCAGAATGTATGAAGCGAATGATAAAACATAAGCTACAAATCAATACTTCGTCTAGTATAAACATGAGGTTTTAATACATTTTTCACTTTGGGTCTGATAATGTTACAATTTAATGCTAATCGTCACATTTTTTTATCGCTTCTAACATCCATAGGATGAATAGGATACAAATGTATATGCCATATTTTCTTAAGGTCTGTATAATATTGCCATCACATGAGCTATCTCCCCAATATTGGTGCTATTAATATAACCATACCAAAATCAAGAATTTCAATAAAGAATGATTTTATTCAACCTGAGCCTGTTGTCTTTTTCCATGTCTTGAAAGCGGTATGAGCGACGCCGATAGCCTGATCAGTGATCAGTGTCCGCAGCCCCAGTGTCCGCCACGTTAGCTACTACGTCACCTGTAGCAGGATTGGTCACCTCAAAGGTCACTCCTGACTTGGCGGGAACCCATGTCCCTCCAATGTAAGCTTTGTCACGGATAAGAGGGTTGTCAGTCATGATTATTTTTATAGATTATCTTCTGCAAGTTAAATAAAAATATGAGAGTGTTTGGGCGATGCTGGATGAAAGAGGACAGTACAATCCAAGCTATTTTAGATAAATTGAATTCCATGGCATATTCATTGAAATATAATAATAGTTGGGACCTGCCACTGAGGTAGATTCCTCGATCCCGGATGGTTCATATTTTGTGCGAAGGAAAACAATCTAATACGTGAAAAAAAATCATTTGATTGAGAAAGCTTGGGGATATTACATAATAGTCAATCGTGACGAAGAGACAATGATAGACAAACTAGTATTAAACAAAGTTCTGCTGCATCGGTTCAAGTGTAAGCTGCATAAGTGCATTATAATGTATTTCATGGCTGTTTGGAATGTTCTGTTGTAATGGTTGTAGTAGATTGGAAGAGGTTCCCGCCGCTATTTAAGACCCGCTCAGCGTGATCTCGGCTCATTGTCTATGACTAAGGCTAGCAGTATATAGCAGCCGAAACGTCAGACTTCCTACGTTTACGTTTGCTCATCGTGAGACAACTGATTAACTCTCTTCAATTAATGGTTGTAGTGTTAACTTTTTGAATAGAATTTGGAAATAAAACCTGAAGTTGAACTAGCGCTTGAATGTCCCTTTCGTGAAATGTTTGTGCATTATAAGTTCATTCGGATGGGTTTGTAATGAGGAGATCTGTTTACAACTTTTCGATTTCCATATTTCCATATAATTTAATACACGCGTCCCAATGGGATGTCGGCGAACTTGTACTCGTGATGGTTTGATGAAACGCTGCCCAGTTTCTAATCAACTTGTTTCTAACTTAGCTTAAGTCACAGACTATATTTCAATAATACATTCAGAATATCATATCCAACATTATTAACAAGCATAAGAAAACAATCTCAGAGTTCAATCATGTGATATTTTAATTGCATGGAAAGCCGCTCAAAACATCTCATTCATGCTGAGTATCACACATCATACAAGTAGAGTACAGAAAAGAGTGGCGCAAATCCTTTTGATGGAGTGCATACGATACGTTACAATGTAATATAGCAAGAAACTCTCTGTAAAAACAAATCCTAGTAGTGACTATAGATTAGACTGAATGATGTTCTAGCCTTATTTTAAAAGGAATGATGCATAAAGATTACTTGGCTAAAACTTACCCTGCCCAAATCAAATATTTTCTTTTGATCTAAATGTGACTTTAGAAAATAAAATAGTGGTCGTTTGGCTAACTACATTGATAGGCGACCAATGCTGTATATTTTCCAACGCTTGGATTTGAAACATTATCTTTGACTGTTGGACCATGCCTTGTTTGTACTGTAATTTTGTAATGATCTCTACTTGGCCATTATCATTAATCTTTGACAAAAGCTTAAAGAGAAGTTTGAGTTTTGGTAAAAGTGCACAAGTATATTAATTATTTTGAGCCTTCTCATTTGTTTCATTTGTAGGTTTGGAAGAATATCATGAAAGAAATTTCTCTGAAATTGATAACTTGCTATTCAAATGCCATTTTATTTGAAATATGACGGTAAATATATTTGAAAAGTTTGGACCAAAGTTTTATGCCACAAGACAGTGTGTGTGTAGTCCAATATAAACATTTGTGTGTGATATGGATGTGACGTTCCGCAAGACTGAGTCAATTTCTTATCATTTTGATGAATCCAAAGCCTCACAATAAATCCACCTTTCCCAGTTGCTCCGAGACAGTTTCTTTATTTTTTTTCCATCCAAATAACACCAGTTTATCAGATGATCGTTACAGAGATCTCCTGGGATGATGATGGTAAATTAAATCAAATCAATATAGTTCAAACTGGTCAGTGATATTACTGCCATTTGCCATTTTAACCTCTTCATCTGGTTTTGCACAAGGTGGTTGTCCATTAATGGACAGGGCGGTCGCGAAATCAAGTAGACCAACAGCCCACAAGTCTTGTGTGCTGTTGGTCTCGAGAGCCGTAGCCTTTTCCACGATTACCATACCTACCAGGCTAATATAATTTAGAAGTGAGGATTAGAAAAAGGTCGCGTAACCTTTCCATTTTCCCCAATATTCATGGACATGGTGTTTTGGCTCGATATTGCAGGCTTTGCAGCAAAATTATGCTTCGTCATGAGCTTTGTCACTAATACAAATAAACTTATTTGCAGTGTATACGTGAGTTTTAAAGGTTATGCGTTTACTTACCATGCTTACTTATGATTAATGATATCTTCAGAATCCTTGACAATTTCTTGATCAGCTTAGCATTGTTTGAATATTTACACACATGGTCTAGGAAAAAGGTCGCGTTACCTTTCCTTTTGGTTTAATGCTTGAAACTTTAAAAATTGGTCTAGAAAAAAGGTCGCGTTACCTTACCTTCTTTAAATCCCTGAGAATCTCGTAGTTTGGTTTATTAAAAAAGGTCGCGTTACCTTTCCTTCTTTAAATCCCTGAGAATTTCGTAGTTTGGTTTATTAAAAAAGGTCGCGTTACCTTTCCTTCTTTAAATCCCTGAGAATTTCGTAGTTTGGTTAATAAAAAGGTCGCGTTACCTTTCCTTCTTTAAATCCCTGAGAATTTCGTAGTTTGGTATATAAAAAAGGTCGCGTTACCTTTCCTTCTTTAAATCCCTGAGAATCTCGTAGTTTGGTTTATTAAAAAAGGTCGCGTTACCTTTCCTTCTTTAAATCCCTGAGAATTTCGTAATTTGGTTTATAAAAAAAGGTCGCGTTACCTTCCCTTCTTTAAATCCCTGAGAATCTCGTAGTTTGGTTTATTAAAAAAGGTCGCGTTACCTTTCCTTCTTTAAATCCCTGAGAATTTCGTAGTTTGGTTTATTAAAAAAGGTCGCGTTACCTTTCCTTCTTTAAATCCCTGAGAATTTCGTAGTTTGGTATATAAAAAAGGTCGCGTTACCTTTCCTTCTTTAAATCCCTGAGAATCTCGTAGTTTGGTTTATTAAAAAAGGTCGCGTTACCTTTCCTTCTTTAAATCCCTGAGAATTTCGTAATTTGGTTTATAAAAAAAGGTCGCGTCACCTTTCCTTCTTTAAATCCCTGAGAATTTCGTAGTTTGGTTTATAAAAAAAGGTCGCGTTACCTTTCCTTCTTTAATTCCCTGAGAAATTCGTAGTTTGGTTTCTCACGAGAAAGGCGATCATGGCGACCATGGCGATCTGTGAAAATTTTGCAAAGCGTGGCAGAATCGCCCTCCAACTCCATTTTTGGCCTGCGCGGCGATTGCGCTGCAGCGTCGCTGCGATCTACCTGCGCTGGAGACAATGGTAATACGATGATAGTGCGACGCTGCTGCCTTCTTGCCCCATTTCGAGGACGATGAGGGGCGCTGCTTCTGCGCTCAAGACGATGGTATTACGAGGCTCATACGCTTATTAAGACCTCGCTACAGTGCTGCTACGAGAGGGGCGACTGTGATACGCTCATGCTGGGCTCTTGCGACGATTTCAAGCGATCATCATATAAAGTGGGAAAGATGACATTTCTTCAGTCGATTGCCAGACTCCGACCAAGATTTATAGCAGCGTGGATGGTCGTTGCGCCATCTCAGCCTAATCGGTAGCAGCGCAGCGCGAGCGCTGAAGAAGCGCAACGCGTACGCCTTCAGCGTGGTGGGAGCGCGCTCCAAGCACCATTCAAATAATGTCGCGTCGCGGCGGAAGCGGTTTGAAGCGTGCCAAGCGCGAGTCCATCGTGTTGTTAACGTAAGCAGCGTGGTAGTATCGTCTTGGGAACGGGCCTGAAAGCACCGGCGAGAGGAGCCGCTTCCAATGCGCTTGAAGTACGCTTAAGGCGATGCTGATACGTTAGAGCTACGGACATGTCGCTTTTAATACGCTCTTGAGACGATTGTGGCGTGCTTTGCGACCTCGGCGCTCTCGCTACGGAAGTTTTGAACATGTTCAAAATTTGTGGCGACAAGGAAGATGGTGGCGATCATTGACGCTTCAGCAAGGCTCAAGATACGACGGAGAAGATTGAAGAAGCTCAAGCCACGATCCACCGCGCTTTGTCGATTTTTGATGATCGCAGCGGAATCGCCTTCTCGTGAGATGGGGGTATTATAAAAAGATGTCGCGTTACCTTTCCTTCTTCAAATGATCAAGGGTACCGTTTTCCTGCTTCCGATATTGTGTAGGCAAAATGATTATCCATGAATCCATTCTGTCACGAATTAAGTGTAGAGAGGGTGATGTGAGTTCAACTCTTTGTCTTCGTTTACAAACTGGCCCCGGTTCGAAACTCAGTCACATATTTGGGATGGTTGGTCCCCCAACGTAATCTATCTCTTCATAGTTTGCGAACTATGATTTTGATCTAATTCTATTTTGTATCCATTGTAGTGTCATTAGCAACAGCAGAATGAAGTAATAGCTAAGTGTGAGCGAGCGAAAACTTTGGCCTGATTCCGATTGAGTGTTTTGGACATGTTATATTCTTTATAGTTCATGCATTAACTATTGATATTATTTCAAGTTAGCTGTTTTCTCGCCATATTTCGAATATGAGGGCATTTGAATAGTATTTCCTTTCCGGGGGCATTTCTACTTGAATATTCCTCAAAACTGACAAAAAAGAAAAAGAAATCTCTCTCTCTCTCTCTCTCTCCCAATCTTAAGGTCAGATTCTGTCCTTAGCTTAAGGTCAGAATCTGTCTTAAGCTTAAATTTATATTCTGTCGTCCACTTAGGGAAAAGGTCTGCCCTTGCTCAGAATTGTGCGTGTCTGAGTGTAGATAGCTCCCCAAGAAGTAGAGATTTATTATTCGAAATTTAGAATTAGCATTCCAAAGTTATTACGAGAGCAATCAATATCGATTCAACTGATGACTAGAACCCATTATACCTTTTTAAATTCAATGTATCATACGACAACTACAATTCTTATTCTAAAATATAAACCAAGTATAAATATAACATATACTTTCAATATTGTTTTCTCATAGGTTTTATTATCCATGCTTTATAGCTGATAGCAGTGGCTCTAGTCATTTTAGTTGGCACCGGTCTACTTGGATGGAATGCGAGATAACAAGTCAATCGAATGAGGAGTTGTTAGAAGGGGTCAAACCATCTCCCTTTTCAAGTTGCCTCTTTAGAATATAAAAAAGGATCGCAATTACCTATCCCATCTTCCAAAGTCTAAGGGTTTTGTTGACTTGCTTTCAATATCAATAGACGTGTTGGCAAATGTGCTTTTCCATGGCTGTCACGAAAAATTGACATAATCTGTATTTACAGTTTATTAGTATATAGGCCTACGCGAGTTTTCAGATTACACGTTTACTTACTTATTGAATAATGAATGACATCTTCAGAATCCTAACAAAACTTAGTACTTTGTTTTAGAAAAAAGGTCGCGTTACCTTTCATTCTTTAATTCCCTGGGAATTTCGTAATTTGGTTTCGAAAAAAAAGGTCGCGTTACCTTTCATTCTTATGATATTCAAGGGTAATGTTTTGCTGCTTCCGATATTGTGCAGGTAAATAGCTAGAGAGGGTGATGTGAGTTCAACTCTTTGTCTTCGTCTACAAACTGACCTCGGTTCGAAACTCAGTCACATCTTTAATTTGGGATGGTTGGTCACTGGAAGTAAATACACAATGAAGTAATAGCTATCATACGGCAACTACAATTGTTATTCTAAAATATAAACCAAGTATGATTGGAATATTGTTTTTCTCGTCGGTATCATTATTGATGATCTATATAGCTGATAGCAGTGGCTCTAGTCATTTCATCTGGCACCGGTCTACTAGGTAGCTGGAATTCGAGAGAACAAGTCCATGGAACGAAGAGTTGTTAGAGGGGGTCAAACAACGGATCACAATTACCTATCCCATCTTCTAAAGTCTAAGGGTACTGTTGACTTGTTTCCAATATCAATAGGCGTGTTGGCAAATATGCTTTTCCATGGCTGCACGCAAATTGAAATAATCTGTATTTGCAGTTTATTAGTATATAGGCCTACGCGAGTTTTCAGATTATACGTTCACTTACTAATTGAATAATGAATGACATCTTCAGAATCCTAACAAAATTCAGTACTTTGTTTTAGAAAAAAGGTCGCGTTACCTTTCCTTCTTTAAATCCTTGAGAATTTTGCAATTCGTGAAAAAAGGTCGCGTTACCTTTCCTTCTTTAAATCCTTGAGAATTTTGCAATTCGTGAAAAAAAAGTCGCGTTACCTTTCCTTCTTTAAATCCTTGGGAATTTCGGAATTTGGTTTATTAAAAAGGTCGGGTTACCTTTCCTTCTTCTAATATTCAAGGGTAACGTTTTCCGGCTTCAAATTTTGTGTAGGGAAAATGCTTATTTATGAATTCATTCTGTAGAGAAGGTGATGTAAGGTGATCTAGTGGTCAACCCATTTCGAAACTCAGTCACATTGTGGGGTGGTGACATCTAATCTTCGGTGCCCAGACGTAAATGATTAGATGTGACTGATACACGCTTTTAAAGTCTAATTACTTTTTTTTCTTTTCATAATTTTAATTGCTTGATTCAGATTTTCAAAATGAATATTACAAACTAAGCATTTATTACAGAATATAAATCAACATTGCAATAAACACAATATAAATGATATATTTCCATAACTTGCCATCCATAAATAAACAACCATAGTACAATTTAACTGAACAAGGTATAGATTAACACCTGATAGCTGCAAAATTAAAGTAATAGGGCAATTATTGTAACAATGAATATAATTCTTTTAAGCTGTTTGTAATATTATCGTTTATGTCCTCCTTCCGTCCAACATTCAAAATAATTCCATTATTTTAGATGTAGACTTAACTTATTTCGAGCTATTGCTTTTTAACATTCATTATCTTTACTTTCTAAGTGCATTATAAATTTCTTTTTTTGTTGGGGCGTTCCTTTTGATCTCGCATTGTATGTCATATATTTTATGAGGTATAATTAAGTGGTTAATGTACATATGTTTTTCTGATTTTCCATCTAACCCAACTAGAATTTCCTCCCATTCTAGAGTATTTAAGTGCATCAATTTCATTTGTTCCTCTATTTCTTGCCACAATTTTTAAACAAATTGATACTTCATAAACAAGTGATTGTATAAAACTCAATTTCCTTTCAACAGAAAGAACACATGTTAGACGATATAAAGCCAAATTGATAAAGTTTATCATTACAATATAGTATACTATGTAATAAACCATCTTAAGTGCATAATATTGGGGTCGAAAAGCAAGTCGCAATTCCAGATGTATTGTTTCAATGTGTTATTTCCACGTTTATATTATCTGTAAAGAATTTATAACAGATTGTGTGCAAAGAGTTTACACACACACACACACACACACACACGCACACACCATAACACCCACCTGTACCCCACCCACACTTTTTTTTTTTTTTTTTTTACAGTTTACTGTTTTGTCCAGCATGTCAAAATTGCCACCTTCTAAAAATCATTTTATTTATTTTTATTTATTCATTTATTTCTGATATTTATACAGGGTAGCACATTTTCACCAATAGTGGTGGTCTTCCATGGGGCCCTGTTCGATAACAAAGATATAAACTCATTACAGCAACAAAACAAAATACAGAAGATATTCAAATATATATCCATGTTATCTGGTATCCTCGTAATAAACAGACATGCACAACATTTTCTTGGCTATGTCAAAAGAAAGCAATTTTCCTATTAAGATATTTGTAATTACTCACATTATTTGTGTCATAATGACATTTTTTTTCTTTGGTTAATGAATACCAGTAAAGTATTAGGATCAATAGATTTCCAACCTCGAGAAATCTAGCCTCGTACTGCATTACGTAACATCAGTGTCTCGTTCGTTGCGGAAGCTCGCTCTCTTCTATTATATAACGACAGGGCAGACTTTAATACAGTCAAGTGCAGCCTTTGACTGACCGTCCTCGGGTGAAGGTCAGACTCTGTCTTCAGCTTAAATTCTTCAACTTAAAGTCAGGTTCTGTACTCCCCGAGAAGTAGGAATTTTCTTCTCCATATTTTGAATATGCAGTCCAAAGTAACAATTTGAAGATCAATTCAGCTCATAACTGGACCCATATATATATATATATATTGAAACTTGAGTTTTCAATATTTTCACGTATTATCATTATTCGACTACTATAATTCTTATTCTAAAATATCAACAGATTATATATAAAATGTTTTCTCCTAGGTTTCATTATGAACAATCTGTAGATTATAGCAATGGTGTAGCGTGGCTCCAGTCATTGAGGGGCCACTGGTGTTATGGGGGCGGCACCAAAGTGGATGGAATGCGAGAGAACAAGTCAGTCGAATCAGGGGTTGTGGTAGGGGTTCTATTCCATCTTCTCTTTCAAGTTCCCTCTTGGTAATGAGCAAAAAGGTCGCATTACCTTTCCGTCTTCCAAGGTCCAGGGGTACTGTTGACATGCGAGGGTACTGTTGACACGCCTATCTATATGACAGACATGTCGGCAAATATGCTTATGCATTGTATAATTTCATACTGTCACGAACTGAAATAATCTTTATTTGCAGTATTTAGGCCTACTTGAGTCTTCAATATTTCCTTGTGTTTCAGATTATGCACGTACTTCAAACAAACTTGATAATAATTGATTGAATCATTAGTATCCTAAGAGAATTTCGAAATTTGGTTTAGAAAATTGCCCTTTCGTCGTTCAAGGTTCAAGGGTACTTTTGACCTATTTCTGATATCTATATTGCACGATAGCCGGCGACTGAGCTTATCCATGAACCCTCATGAGTTGTTTGTTCATTTTGCTTTGTTAAAATTTGGATTATGAGTTTGCGGCAACCCCTTTTCACAGAAAACTGTCTCGTTCATTTCTTCTTTATCCTTAGAAGTAATGTTGCTGGAGATGACAAATGAAACCTTATTTGATATAACATTGACGTGTTTGTTTTTGTATATTTATGTCATATGACAGTTTTGGTTAATGAATACCGAAGTATGGTGATAGAGTAAAAATATAATCTCTAGACCTTTACGTCAGGGGCAGACAGTCGCAATTTGCCTTTCCACTGTCCTTGAATTCGGGTACCATGGGCACACTCATATAAGAAGATTTTTGGTCACATTGTATCCTCAGCTTGATGTCAGGGTCGTATCCTACGTAAGAGTCATTCTGCTTGAAAGTACGCACTCCCGAACAAGAGGTGGCGTTTATGCGGTTTAAAGTTTATAACTAGATTGAGCAATCGAGTTCAATTTAGCTGATGACTATAGAAGAAATTGTACATCATTACCCACGTATACTCGACAGTTATAACCTTCGATTACTCTAAAATAAAGATATAGCACGTACGTCGAATATAAAGCTCTCTCATCACTTAGGCTATGTGTATTAGTATAGAGTTGAGTGATTTAGTTTTAATGAGGGAGGGCCGCCATACAATATACAACACGTAAATTTGTTATCAAAGATGACACCGCTGTTTGATTATCAACGTTTCCCTTCCTATATCTCTATCCCCTCCCTGACGTCCTTTCTCTGTCTCTCTGTCTGTCTCTCTCTCTCTTTATTTTCGGTGAGAACATATTTTGGAAACAAAGCAAGCAATGTACACGTGACTTCACTTCTGATATTTTTTTTACTCTTACAAATTAAATGTATTAAGACACATCGGTGTTTATCACACACCAACCATATGAAAATATACCCAAATGAGCATTACATTAAGCTTTTTGGAACATACATGTATTTAAAATCCAACCATATTGTTCATACACCAAGTCTGTTTTCTAAAAAAGTGATATCAGTTGCATAGTTTAACATGTTAAAGTCTAAATTTCTGCAGAGTTTTTTCAAATAGCCTAATAATGATTTTAAAGATTATTTTTTTAATATTCATTGTTGGTTTTTTTCAACCGCAACCTAAATTTGCTCGTATCGTATAATGGCTCTTCTCTGAGATATATTCATATAATCTTTATATATTCACATTTCTTATATAATATTTGTACTAATACAATTCTGTCGTTTTGTTCATTTCTTCGGTTTTCATCAATCTTTTTATTTTTTAAAATACTTTTATTCACCTCGTATCCTCGACCTCTTTTCCTCCTCCTCCTCCTTACCTCCCTAATGTATCCATTGTCATCGATGACCGATTTCCAAGATCAGTAGGTAGAAGACGAATATTTGTATACATTTGCTTTCAATTAAGAGAAATTCCATGAACTTTGTGGAATTCTTTTGGTAAAATGTAATATAATAAGAAAAGTAAAAACCAAATGATATAAATTTTGGAAGACGAGTCACGTCCTCTGGTTATTTAATTGAAATGAAATAAACATGTATTTCCTTCTTATCGGTACCAAGTTATATACAAAATACTGTGTAGCAATGTGGTTAACATAGAGTACAATAGAGTAAGTAATTCAGAACATAGGAGGCGATAACCCAGAAAGCAAAACTTGTGTTGGGAACGCCCTTAGCAATTAAACACAAGTTACTGAAAGAACATCATTATATTAGTACGAGTTTTGCATATACAGAAGGAATCGATTATAGCGAAGAGAATTATAGTAGATGGAAAAAATTTAAGAAGAAAGTTAGGCATTGGAGGATATTTCATTTGAATTAAAGTACAGAATGCATATCATTTCAAGCCTTCTGTACAAGGTGTCTACAATGACATCATCAAGGATTGCAGTATACTAGTGCACTAGAGTACTAAAATAGGCAGCATACATATCATTTTAAAACCGGCAGACAAAACTGTCTCGAGGAGTATACAATGTTACATAATACATTAAAAACAAAGATTCGCCCGGCCTAGCAACAGCTGAAGCATGTACTTAAATGATTAAAGGAAATAATTGATTTGGCATTGTATAGTTCGAGAAGTTTGGTTCAGTCAGAATATAACATAGCTGACTCGATTCAATAAAGGTTGCTTCTACAAGATGGTAACAGCATCAAATAGGAAAAAAGTTTCTTCTACAAGAAGATACAAATACAATAGCGGTAAAGTCATTTCTATTCATTCCTTCATACAAAACGTCTGCCGAGAGACAGAAGATCGTCAATCTTTTTGTAAAATGATACGTGTTAATGTTTTTTGTCTCTTAGCAATAGCATCTCTCTTTGGTCTCAATGCTGGCATTGCATTGCTTCAGGTCAGGTCCTGTTTCTGCTTTGACTGTACATATAGGAGTAAGGTACCCTTTCTTTTGTGGCACTTTGTTTCCTTCCATTCTCCATCATCTCCCGAGCACTACCAGATATGTTTGCCTCCTTGATATAAGGCCCATACTTGCTGTAGAGAGCTCGGGATATTGACACGGTATCTCCTGCAATTTAAAAGGTCATATTGTCAGTTTCAGAACTGCTTTCATAAATTATGCATTTATGAGCGCATTAGTGAGAACGAACTTTTTTTATAGATACACTGGTTTTTTTTCTTCTATGTAACATTAATTTTAATTGTTACTTTTTATGTACACAATGTATTACATTTTTTAGAGGGGAGCTGTCTCGACAAACCTGCGGTTTTTTACAGTAACCCTTTTTCCATTTGAATGTTATTATGTACTCCTATTATAATTGTTCATTTTAAACTATTTTGATGGAAATAAAGTCTCTTTGAATTGATTGAATTGAACTTGCCAAATGTGAAGTCATGATAATGAATAGAACATTACCTTGCTTAGTGAATTTCTCGCTCATTGTAGTTTGTTTCTTAATGCACGAATTCAAAAAAATTAGAATAAGTTATATAACAAGGGTGTTACGTATAAATAATACTTTTGCGAATACTATAAAAATAAAAATAGTTTTCCTAATCAAATACAGCAATTTTCAGTTTGAAATTAGCCAGATTCAAGCCGGCAGATGGGATTTGCAGTTACAAAATTCACTTACCAACTGGTTTGACTGGAAATTTCTCTGTACCATGAGTCCACTCGCTCTCGACCGTGAAAGATCTCATGTTGAAAACGTTTTGGTCATAATCCACGTGATTATCTATGCACTCCTCAAGGTAGTCCACATAAAGTTGCCATCGGCTATGATAATACCTGAAACACAAAATGTTGTATAGATATTATTATAATCTCAACCACAAAAGGGATTTGTTTCATAATTGGTGCTTGCCCACTCGAAACATGTGTGATAACTGAGTGGCATGCAAAGACTAAGTTGTTTTATTGGAACTCATATGTCAAGTGATGTGTGTGGATATGAATGACATGATATTCATATTCAAATTCAAATTCAAATTCGTGGGACCGTGGGCGTGAGGCAGGGGTCGAAAAATTTTGGATTTTGAGCCACTTTCAGTTCTTCAAAAAGCTAGTATTCATTTTTGGCGCCATTTTTGACCGTGACCTTGAGGGGTCAAGGTCAAGGTCATCATGGCATTAGATCGGGGACCGTGGGCGCCAGGCAGGGGTCGAATTTTTTTGGATTTTGGGCCACTTTCAGTTTGTCAAAAAGCTAGTATTCATTTTTGGCGCCATTTTTGACCGGTCAAGGTCAAGGTCATCATGGCATTAGATCGGGGACCGTGGGC
The DNA here is from genome assembly GCA_025617745.1 of Heliocidaris erythrogramma. NCBI lineage: Eukaryota > Metazoa > Echinodermata > Echinoidea > Camarodonta > Echinometridae > Heliocidaris > Heliocidaris erythrogramma. The sequence goes on along the minus strand of CM046853.1, from coordinate 10,429,044 downwards.
GCCAGGCAGGGGTCGAATTTTTTTGGATTTTGGGCCACTTTCAGTTTGTCAAAAAGCTAGTATTCATTTTTGGCGCCATTTTTGACCGGTCAAGGTCAAGGTCATCATGGCATTAGATCGGGGACCGTGGGCGCCAGGCATACGTCCCCCCCAAAAAAATCCGATTTCAGGCCTTTTTGAATATCAAATGAATATCAAATGAATATCGAATAACGAATAAGGAATATCAAAACAACTTCACAGACCTATTCAAATGAATGACTAAATATCAGTCGAAATAGAATATCTAACTATATAACTTGTTTTTAATTGCGATGATATTTAAACTCAAATGGCTTAAAACATTTTCCATCGACATTACTTTGTCAGCGCAAAAAACGGTTGTTCAAAAGCATATCAATTTTCTCTTGGCAATGTCGACTGATTAAAGTGGTATTTTTCCAATGACATTACTTATAATTCAAATGGTATTCAAGATTAATGTTAGTCTACATGTTGAGGAATAATCAAACGCATTATAATGTGTTACAAGGTATTCCTCACTTCGCTGTATGTAAAAGATATATTCACTTACGTCAGAAGTAATCCTCCCCACTGCTTATTTGCATAATCTAGAATCTGTTTCAGGGTGGAACAAAAGTGAAACAGACAGGGCTCAATTACAAAAAAAAATATTTCAAAATCATTTAGCGAAAAGCCTATACACATTTACGCAAAATCACAAGAAAGCGTTGCTACCCAGTGACAAAAATAACAGATTAAAAATAGATGTATATTACATATTTAGATATGATTAGTATTTACTATTTACTATACACGTTGGTAAAATAGTAAGAGAAATTTGAATTATTTCATTTAGTTTTATGAATGCTTAAAATCACAATGTGAGAAAGTTCTACCTATTTTTTTCCATTAAGCGTCCCATATGTATTACTGAGTATAATGGAATAGTGACATCGAAAATATAATTTCACTTGACATTTGGACAGCCCTAAGCCCTCTTAGGACTCTCAGCTTATTACAATCATCATCGACGACAAAAGTGATATAATCTAGTATGTTTGGAATAAATATATAAGACTTGCCCATATAATATCACTCTGATAATTTATTGATGAAAATGAACATGTGACTTACTTCACCTTTAGGTCCCCAGATGGTGATCTGATTTCTTGCATTGTATTCATACAATAGTTCTTCCTATTGAGGAAAAATAAAAAATAAAAACAAATAAACATTTTGAAACAAAACAAATAGTCTTTATACTACAATCAGAATGTTATTAATATTTATATTATTTAATGTATATTATCACTGATAATTACAATTATAGTTAATGACTTTCATTACACAGGTTATTTTTTCCGACAATTATATTGCAAAATAAATTCATCTACTTTTTGAGAAATTGTGCTACGGTTTTGTTTTCTTTCAACTTCTTCTTTTTAATGTTATATTTCCTAATCTCCTTTATTCATACTTCGCATATAAAATTTCAACCTTCTCCTTCAATAGCATAATTTGAAAGTGGAATTGAAATTGTGATGAATTTATCAGTATTAGGCCTCTCTTCGTTTTACATACACAAGATCATCTAACAAAGAATACAAGAACTTACTGTGGCGTTGGTTGCTAGGGACTTTGCATCCTCCAACCACGTACCTAGCAACCAGTCTCGATGAGAGGAGGTGATGTTATCCATATCAAGAATGAGGTTGCATAGAAGTGTGCCATTACCTCTGTAAGAAAAAGCAAAGGTGCAAAGAGTATTACGATCAATGAAATGCTGGTAGGACGATAGAAATACAAGTAAGTCTTAACACACCTCTGTATAAATGTTTCCATCATCCACGAGTAGGATTTTTTTTAATTTTTAATTTTTCATTCTTATTTTTTGCATAATATAATATAATTACTTTTCATGTAATACGAATAAGAAGAGCTAGTTTTCCTTAAAAAAGATAAAAACTTTATGAAACACTTTCACGTACTTAGATACGTGAATCGATAGAAAATGAAATACATTGTGTCGTAAATGGACTTCCTTGATGCATGACGGTGTAAATAAAGTAACATTAATAAGAGTAAAATAAAGTAAAATTAAGAGTAAAATGAAGTAACATTAGGCGTAAAATAAATTACCTGACAGCTGTAGCATTCCGGGCACGGAAAGACTTCATCAGTTTCTGGTAGAAGTCAAAGGCCAGGTCCTGTAGAACATTTCTTGTCACATCCACCAGATCATACCTACAATTAGTGTTTGCAGTGATGTAAAACTTTCGGGTTACATTCATCTTACGGTACCCGAACATGTCTCATTGATCCTTGCCTTACCTTGCAAGTATGAGGGTCTAAGGAAACATAAACAAAGGTTCGTCTGACTGATCTTTGAAGGTGCTATCCTAACAAAATCTCATGTTAAACAATAAACCACATGTTAGTAAATATGCATCTTACATTTAAAACGATACAATCAATCACTTGATTATTCAACTGATAGTACTAACAGAGAAAATAAGTTATTTTGAGAAAAAAAGTCAAACATAACTGGCCTTTTTTGTTAATGATTTCTGATTTTTTTTAAAGACTTCACTGTTAAAGCTCTGGCTTCTTAAAAAAATTGAATGACCTGATCTTACCTGAAAAGGGAACTTGTACCTAATTTAGAAGATGCTTGTAGAAGAAATCCCCATGCCTTGGCCACCTTGATGTAATCATACCAAATCTGCACCACAAAACAGTATAATTAAAAAAACTTAAGCTATAGGGTGCACCACTTAAACATTATTTTGGCTGCCCGGCGGTGAGAAGAAATTAAGATCTTCTTTTATTTTGGTAAGCCCCTCCCCTCGAGCAAAATTTTTATAACGTCTGGCTGTCAATGCATTCCAACTTCCGTCTCGCCTTAAGTTTTGCTATTTCACAATCACTTTCTCAAACTACAATGGATTGCCAGAGTTGGAGAACCAAATACTCCACTTTGGTATCTTCTCAGTTGCGTGACAGTTCATTCCGCATTCGGAAAACAGCTAAAGTCCAGCCCAAAGACAACAGTTTATAATGTAGCACAAATATTTTCCCTTTAATATATTTGTATTTAATGTTAATGTTCTTTACTACTCATTGTGTAGGTGTAAATCACATTTTTGTCCAGAAGTGCATTGTATAGTGGAGGAATAGAGTCAATGCAAAGAAAAATGAAACATGAGATTATACAAACCCTATATGTCATAATATTTGAAGGTCTCTTGACTGGAATAGCATTCTGGTGATCTTCATAAACACCAGTGTCGTTGTAGACAGTAGCTTGTAGGATAGCCCAAGCCTCGGTCGCTTCAACGCTGTGGCTTTGGTCATAGAAGTACCTCCTGCCAGCATATTCCTCAATCCTGTAGGATGAAAGAAGATTGGGTCCGAGTCAATTTGATTAAAATGATAATAACGAGGGTATAAATATTCATTTGCCATGTCCTGACTCATATAAGTGGTGCTGCGTGTATACAGCCATTGAGGAGGAACTTGTGTCATGGGGGGGGGGGGGGGGGTGGTGGTATTAGATGGGCGAAATGCGGGAGAACAAGGCCACCGAGTAAGGGAATCTTCTTTTTGACATTGTCTTCCCTTCTATCCTTTCTTTCTCTCTTTTATTATCATTTTGTCTTTTTTTGCCATTCGATGGTGGTTGGGGTAGGGGCATATGTAACAGTTCAGCAAGTAAACTGGGATAATTTACCATTTCGAGATATTGGTGCTCCCTGATCTCCAGGTCATATCAGTCAGGAAGTTGTACATGACGTAATTTTGAAGGATGCCCTCTGGTGTCAAACCCATGCCTATCATAGTGGAGTTTTCATATTTTCTAGCTTCGAAGGGGCCCTATCAAGGAGATTAAAAGAGACTGAAAAATACCGCGTGAGTGGTTAAGCTCATATACTGAGATGTTTTGCTTATTATTCATCTCGGTACCTTAAATGACAAAATGATTATAAATCACTTCGAATTATACAAATCATTCAATCATAGAGTACCATGAGTACGAATCAAGTATTGATATACATGTACATGGAAGAAGGCGTGATGAGCTACGGGTGCGCCTATTTAGGGTGGGTTTCTTTTGAGCAGCATAACGAACATGAGCTCCTGGTATAAGCTAGGGACGTCATTGTAATGACAGATTTCACATGTACAAAGTTCCCGATGCATACTTGATTGACAGCATCCAGCTTGCCATAGAGACCAGTATTTCCTCCAAAGTTGTGAAGCATACACCAAATGAAAGGCTGACCGTAGAAGGAGTCTGTGGTTTCGTAGAATGGATGAACCTCGGCGAAGAGATCCAGAACTATCATACGACCCTAAAAATTCAGCAAAGTGGCCAAAATTTAAATGAAATACCAATGTATAAACAATTAAGATTAATCCCAGTTTTATGAAGAACAAATATCGAGTTAGAAAGCACGGGAAACTGAAGAAAAAAATCTTATGACAACATCACTTTATAGAAAACTATATTATTTTTTTTTTTAAATAATAATGAACTGTTAATTTTTCCAGTAATGAGAAACTATGTAATATACTTAAACAGGGCACATAAAATGGAGATCCGTACTTGTCCCATATCAATGGTAAACTATTCGTGTCCAAATTCGTGGAATAGTCGAAATAGTTTTTTTTTCCTGTGATCCAAGACTAAGTCGATAACTGACATCATTAAAATAAGTAAACCACTTGGAGAATCAATCTACAGTCCAACGGGAAAAGATCAGTGAAAAATAGTCACGATAGTGTTTCACAATTTTACAGAGTTTCACTTTTACAGACAAGAGTTTATCATTTCCAGTATTTGAGAGACAAGTTCTGACAAAGAGCCTATATATACATATAATAGAAAGAAAGTAACCGGCATGAACATTAATATTTACAATGGGAACGCCATGCAGGAGAGCCTTAATTTGGGCGGGTCCCCAAAATACAGTGTTCTGGAATAGCCAGCCCTGCATGAGCCATACCCCTTGAGAATCCCCTTCGATAATACCTTGGTACACTCCCTTACTGGCAGCTGACAGGTAAGTTGGATCACTGGTGTGAAGCGAAGATGGAGTATGAATGAAATAAGAAATTAAAATAAAAATTAGATCTAAATTGGTCTGTTTTAATGGTAAACAAGTCATTGTCATTCTTTTTCATTTTTGATGGTTAGTTTGGTTGACTTTAGGAGTGAAATCCACGTATTTCTATCTCCTTAAAATTATATAAAAGGCATTCTTCCTTACCCTTTTATCTTTCTCTGTACCATCTGCCCCCTCTCTTTCTCTCCCTATATTACTTTTACTTAGTCATTATTTTTTTACCCTTTATAATATTCTTGTGAATCCAAAAGACTTATTGACAACATGTTTGAGGAACGTTACCACTTTCGGTCTCCTATGAAATAAGTTTGTACATAAATTTCTGAACAATACCCCATCTAGATAATTGTAACATTCCTGTTAAGGTATATGTATAGTTCATTGTAAATATTGTGCATGTTACAGCCACCTTGATTTGGGTGTGTTCTCATTAAAGGTGTCTGCGCTGTAAATATGATCAGTACCATTAAACTCCTCAGAAATCTATTGGGAGAGAGAAACAAAAGAGAGAATCAGTCCTGTAGCATTTTTAAATATAATTTACATTTTTTTGCTTATAACCTAGATTTCCTTCATAAAAATTCAATTTTTTGTTTACAATTCCATCTTCAAATTTCATTTAACTTGTAACACACTTTTTTCCTTTCTCCAATGTACCCCTTCCTCGCCATCTTCCATTTTCTCTTCATTCTCTATCTTTAGCTTCAGCTGTCTTCACCAATCTTTCATCTACCACAAGAGACTGGATACCTCAGTCAGGGGCGGATCCAGGATTTTGTAAAAAGAGGGGGCACAGAGCCGGAAAAGTACACAATTAAGGGGGAAGTTTTGTTTCATTGTGTACTGAAGGTATGCCAGTTGGGTTTCAAAAGAGGGGGCACGGGCCGGTTTTCCCCCTATGTATAGATCCGCCACTGCCTCAGTGATCAACAAACTCAGTGACTTACAGCATCAATAAATGCCTTCCCAACTTGCTTGAACATAGGGTCCTGCGGATCCAACAGAGCTGTGCTATCAGAGGAAAGCAAAGAAAGAAAAATGACAGAATAGGTAGATATTATGATCAAAGCCAATCTCGTACTGATCAGGTTGAATTCATACCAAATGTGCCTGTGGTGTGGTCTAACCATCTCTTGAAAATATCCATTGCATGATGCAGTCATTTATCAACAATGCCAGTAAACATTATTTATCCTGAATAATTATAAAGACTTAAAAAGTTAACACATACCAGCAGTACTCCGGACCAAAATGCCCCCAGTCTCCGAGATCAGAAACAGATGCATTGGGGAAAACTCTGGGAGAGGGAGGAAACAAGGGCAAAAACAAACGAATACATCTATAAACAGCATAATACTATACGATGTACGATATATGATATACGATATACCCGATGTGAACATGGCCAACAGCAATATAAAATTCTGAGAAAAAATGAGTTGAAGGCTAAACTTACTTGGAAAACGATTTTGGAACATGTCCGGCAAAGGCAGGTAATACAGGTATCATTCCTAAGTCTCTCATCCTCCTCACTATCTGATGTTGAAGAGCCAACTGACTGGTATGCCAGGATTGTGGGAGGGGTCCGCCCCACCCATCAATGTTACCCATGCGGGCCCTGAGATAAAGGGGATAATCAAAAACTCTTCCGTATGCTGGGGATTTTTGCTACCCATGTTAGCCACGAAAAAGGTAAAATGTACTGCAAACATGGTAGATGTAAATTCTTAAAAGAATAGGATCAAAGTGTAATCACGACTTAATATTTTTAAAATTGTCTTTATTTCCGACACTATAATAGAATAATTCTATATTCACTGTTTGTGGATAATACATGTATCATATCTGTTGCAGCAAAACAGCATGCATATGTTCGCTTTAACTACTGGAGCGCGTATTGACAAGTTGTATTAATTTGAAACTGATGTATATGCCTTCTTGTTTCTCTTACACAGGCTGATAAGGCAAATAAGACTTTGCCACATATGATCGCTAATCCCGCAAAATCAGCTTCAGCAACCTTCTGTGTCTAATTAGTATTAGTTTCCGAATACGTGCCGACTATAATTTTAACTTTTTCATTTTTTCTCAGACAAAACATGATATCTAACCAGCAGAAACAACTGCTTGTCATAAAACATTATGAAGCTTCATTCCGTGCTGGATGTGCGTAAACTGCGTATGCACTGATCAAAATGCAGGCTTACTAGGACCCACTCAGAATGCAGACGCGCTGCGTCAATGTGGTGACGAACGAAAACATGAACAAATCGGAAGCGCCGTAAACCCGTATCTGCACGTAAACTTATAGCCAAAGCATCCATAACCTTTCGTATCAGAATTTCCATACCCAGAGGCACCTTACCGGATCCGTATCGGTCTGGTTCAAGGATAAATTGATAGATCGGATCCCTGAATTCACCTACAGCACTGAACCCTGTCGCCAAACTATTAAACTAAATATGAATATAACTTAAGAACAGTCAAATGAAACGTCTGTACATACTCACCATGCCAGGAATGCTGGCCCACCAAAGTGCTTGTCCAAGTCCTCTTGCTTCAGTCCCATCTTCAGGTAGACCTTCTGCCAGATAGCCTCCTGTCCATTGAATGCCAGAGGGAGGTTTATGCCATTCAGAGCCATCCAGTCAATATGTCTCTCCCAACGTTCCCAGTCCCACCAGGCAAAGGTGTAGCTGACAGTGCAGACATTCTGGTAGAAGCGAAATCTACAGCAAGAACATAATCCTGTAAGGGGGTCTATCCATTGTTATTTAAACTTAATCATACTTAAATACTTTAACCAGGAGGAGAGGGATAGTTTAATATCCATATTTCAAGAAATTCTTTTGTATGGGTGCTTTCTTTGGGGTATTGCACCAATATATATTACTTAAAAATGTCTGAATACAGTTTTGTTTTTTAGTCACCTCCCTACTTTGACGATTTAGGTACAAACATAAGCTAAAGATGTCTAACATATTCGTAGCCGATTTGCGGCATGTTTTGAAGAACTGTTTTGAATTATTTTCGACTTCTCTACGAGTTGTGGCCAATTGAGAAATAAATTAATAAACGAATCTTCCCATTTACCTGTTTGGACTGGTAACCTTCAGCGGGGGATGTATCACAGGCAAATGGCCATCTGGAGGCAGAAAAAGTTGATCACCATCCCATGATATGTGGCAGTTACAGTAATGCACCAAGTAATGCTGGACACCCCATACTGCAGCTATTCCGGTTGTACCAGTTACATTAACAGTAGTTCCATCAGCAGAAATCTGTTCAGATAATTACCCCCCAAAAGAGCTAAATTGGCATGATAAACATTTTCGATATTTTGCTTAGGACCTACTGATTTGTGTAGGAGGTACAATATATTTTGGTTCACATCTATATCATCGGTTCATAACCATGAAATAGAATATTAAAGCACATTGACTGCAATATACTGCTTTTAAAAAAGAGCTTAAAATTTACAGCGTGAGTCAATAAGAAAGAAACCCAGATTCAGTCAGTACATAGATTTAATAGAAGATACTCACATTGTAGCCTATCGTGTTTTCTTTAATTTGACACCTTGATAATACAATCTGAACATGGACAGCTGAAAACTAGCGTTTTTCTAGATTCATGTCAATTATTTTCTCTGCTTAAGTTTTGAATGAAGTGGATGGTCAACTCAAAGTTGGTTGAACGTTCTCCAAATGGATGCACTCACACATAATGAAACTAACTCCTGAAAACCATTCATCCCAAACTTGGGCAAAGGTGATTCTGACATGCTCTTTATTAATGACCGGCGCTCAGTCATCCAAGATCACATTTTGGTGAGCAGTCTATAAAATTAAAGAAGATATATCATACAGTTCTAATATATTTCAGCGATTTTACATGCTTTTTGATATATTTGGGCTTGAATATGGGTTTACTTTTTATTGATTCATACTGTATACTGACATAGACAGTTTCCCTCGAAGTGTAGGGGAAAAATAGATGACCTACGATATTAAGGCGAGATTAAATCACCTCAAATGTATCAAGTTGATCACTAGCAATGGATGGGTTAACAACAGCTCTGAAATTCTGGTATCTTGTTGGGAGAAGTCTCTTAATAAGTTCTTGTGCTGCAGCTGTTTGTGTCGAGGCGCTGGCTTTCGGTTTCAGATGCTTCAGTTCTTCATGAAATCCTATACACAACAGAAACGTGTATCACGACTAGCCTATAGCATATCCATATTCAATGATTTAGAAGTTGCATTTATAATCATTATACGAAATGTACACCGTAAACTCAAAAAAGATATTGTGAGGGGAAAAACAACTCTCAAAATCATGGCTCAATGCTGTCCCCCTGAAGGATGGTTTGAGGGATTTTGGGAGATTATGGTACGGATTACTTATCACAAAGTCTGGCAGCAGCGGCTATATCTAAAAAATATGACTTTAATTAAAAGAGTATTTTACACCAAAAAAAAAGGGGGGTGAGAATTAGTGTGAGTTATAGAGTTTTCACTTCCTCTGACCAAATATGCAAAGTGATACAATGTTACTTACCATTTGCAGCTACGTTCCCATATATAACTGCAGAGGTGAAAAGAATTATACACCAATTCTGCACCATCTTTGAGCGTTGCATCCAGGTCTTGCGATGGCTAACACAAAAGTAAGATCACACGTGGGACGTACGGTAAATCGACTTATCGGAATTAGATTCCCTTTATAGAAGATACGACAACCCGTGATTTGAACGCCATTTTGGAGCCACTGTTACGTAACATTTTTATTCAATTCCGATGAGCACCTAAGTGTTCTAAATAGAAAACACCATTTTGGTGCAAAAAATAGGACGTCCATGTCGTAACTCTGTCTATAAAGGGACTCCATCGGAATAATTATAAACTATCTTATACTTTCATGAAAAATATGCTGTCTTGTCATAGGCCATCGCAAAGAGATATTGTTTTATACAATATATATTATATATTCCCTTCTGACATTAGTGTATGAATTGAGAGCGAACGAAGCGAGTAAGCATATGTTTTGGAAATATTGGGTTTATATATTGATTAATTTATTCCTATTATAAGTCTTTAAAAAGACCTGCCTCACCGGTTGCACGAATATTGGAAGTTTCTAGGTCACGGGGGGGGGGGGGTGCTTTCCCCGTGCTTTCCATTTTCCCCGTCTCGTAAGCGGTAAGCCTACTTGACTCATTTATAAGCATTTCTTTCTGCAACCTATCACATACTGAAATGTCATTTGAACTCTTCAACAAGAGATCATAATTGTGACTTAAATCTCCTCTCCTATATAGAAGGCCAGTTATTATTAATTCATTATTTGGAAGCGTGCTTTTATAGATGATTTCCCGAATAAGCACGCAATTTTTACATCAGCAGTGCTGTAGCCAATGATGCTGGTGGGTCACAAGTGAAATGTGTCATTTTGATGCCATGCAAAGAGCTTTATTTACCTCTAACGTGTGAAACTTAGGTGTCAAGATTAAGGAGAGAGAAAGAGAGAGAACAAAAAAAAAATAGGAGGAAGAAGAACTGAAGAAGAAATAGTTATCAAGATAAATGTGATTGGTTCAACATGCTCAATAGGCCTATGTATCTTATAGGATATAGGCATATCCAGATCTATGCTACGCAAACGTAATTTACCGCAGTAAGCAGCAATACATACGGGAAGCAAAACACACGTAATACCGCAGTAAGCAATACATACGGGAAGCAAAACACTCGTTAACAATTTCCAATAAGGCCAAGGTTAGAAACCGAATGTAGCCCGAATGCACATTATATCTGCATCATTATAGGGAAACGATCAGTCATTCGTCTCAACATTTCCAACGTAGATGTTCATTCATCAGCAGCAACAAGCACATTCAGATGTTAGTTCAAAAGTAAAGTGATTAAACTTCTATAGGAAAAAGAAAGCATGCAATATTAATTATTATACTTGCCTCGAGTATGATATTACAGGCATATGCAGAAATATGTCCGAGTGAGCAATAAATATCGATAATAATGATAATCGTTCACCGTTGGACCCTACAAATGTTTGCACTAACCATTTAAATATATGGTGACCCTATAATTTAAAGCTTAGTTCATGATGACCCAATGAATATTGAATTATCATGCATACAACTTCATACCAAAGAATCTCCTAGACTGGTATGATTGTCGTGATCGTTGCCAGCGCGGCCATATTATTAATAGCAATATCAATGTATTTCCGGTTGAATTTAATTGTTAAACGTCTTTTAATGCGCAGAAATGGATATTCGACTAAGGTTTCATTCCAAAAGGAGCTAAATTCATGGAAGTCAAAATTATAAAAATTTCTTAAAAATTAAAATTGATTGCTAGATTTTCAAAAACGTGATTGAATTAATCTAAGAATGTGTCATAATAAAATACCATGGACAAGGGAAATTGGTAGTTATAAAACCTGAATTTACTATAAAAAAAACCCCGCTAAATGTGGATATAGATCCTTTTGGAATGAAACTCTTCTTTTGTTCATCCTTTTTAAACTATTGGTCATAAATACTTTGGCAAATAAATGAACATTTAATTCACATGACTTCCTATGGGAAACATGGTCGTGAGTTGCTTCCAATTAATGACCCAAGTTAGGCTGCGAGTTTATATACAGTGCGTCCCAGAAAAAAAGTAAACAGCTGGAAAAGTCTCCCCAAATAAATATTTAAAAATATTTGAAGGAAATTTTCATACCTGTGGATAGCTTAGGGTCTACTATTTCAAATGACACAAAAAATCGGGCGAAAGTTTAAGCTTGAGTGAGCAAAAGTGACTTTAAATTTGGGGAATGGTGAAAAATTCAGACTTGACAAGAATTGGTATTTGTTCTGATCAATAAAAGGCAATTCATGACATATTTTCCTTTATATCCTGACATTATGCTCTCAAAACTTTATGGTAGACTAAGAAAGCCAGCTTGAATTAAAACTTGCCAAAATTAATACTTCAGTTAAGTAGTTGAAATTGTTGTAAACTGTTGATAAGATACGTAAGTACATACAGAGAAAAACCTGTTCTTTCATAAATTGTCTATCATTGATCAAAATATGAAAATTTATAAGCCTTTTCAAAACTCTCAACTTTGCTGATACCAGCTAGAACAAATACCAATTCTTGTCAAGTCAGGATTTAGCACTCTTTCGGGGGGAGACTTTTTCTGACTGTTAACTTTTTCCTGGGACACGCTGTACAGGTGGAAATGAACCTTCCCCTTTCACAATTATAGTCGAGTACTGTACGTAACGAAAATGCAGCTGCCATTAAGAGTGGGTGTAAAGTCTACATTTGTCTTTAGATATGATTTTGCTTACCTTCAGATCCAACGACCACCGGACAGTTTAGTTATCAATATACCATATCGACGTGATTGTTTTCATAATGCCTTCGTCAAAGGCATATTCTTCGGGCAGCAGTAGCATATTACAAGGGGTAAGAGATATGTGCCTCCTCACCCATTGGAGGCGAAAAGGAAAAAGGAAGAATATAAAGAAAGAAATGGAAATGGACATGAAAGAAAAATAATGATAGAACCCTTTCCACGACCCCTTCAGAATCGATGACCTTGTTAATTCGCATTTTACTCACCTAATAAGCTCGATCCCCCCCCCCCCCCCCATGATGCCCCTTAATGGCTGTAATGGACCCACGCTACCCCACTGTTGGGCAGGTATAAGGGGGTGGTTCCACTTAAACACAATGATCGTGCCTTGGCAACATACCAGATATGATGATACCCCAGTAACACCAACGAGACCGATACCAGACCGACAACAGACGGAACAAACAAATTATATTACCCCGAATAGCCAAGAATCGCTTGGTTTACAATCGGTTTGAGTCGGTTTCGAGGTGTGAATGAGGTATGAGATTTGACACGTGAATATTGCGAGGGAATCACATGTGACTTCCTTGCTAGATTTAATATTTCTTGTCTCGTCTCTTTACTGCTATATATGTATATGTATGCATAATTACGTACATGTATTTCGTAATTCTCTCTGTAATTGGGGAACCTAGTTTTAACAAGCTGTGCTTTTCCTTAGGTTCTCCCATGATACTGCTTTTTTTCTATTGACTAATGTAAATTTTTCACTTTTGACTACATGTACATTGGAATTGTTATTGATTATGATATCTGTATTCGAAATTTTGAACGATATATACTCTTCAATTGTAATGTTCATGGCAGATTTCTGCAGTATTATGAAATAAATTCATTCATTCATTCATTCACTATTCATGGGTCAATAACACAATTACCTTGCATGCTAGCTCCTTTATCATGTGTTGTCAAACAGTTGAAGATAAAAAACAAAATATGTTATCATACAATTTAAAACATATTTTGACTACTTTGAGAAAGCAATTAAATTGTCAACACATTTGACACAAATTACTAGTACACCTCAAGAAAATGACAGTACTAAAAATTGAATCTGAAATTAATTAAATTAGTGGCTTTTCAGTTATCAAGGTTGGACATGTTGGAAGGCAGTAAAAATTGTTGTCTTTATATTTGGAACATTTTGTCGGGCCAACGTTTGGTCATATTTTTTTTTTCAGGTGGTCTGAAACCCCTTCCCGATGTACAGCCATACTTTTGCCAAAGTTTGGTGCATTTGCTTGATAGGGTCAAATTGACCATTTGGATTTCTCCCCCCCCTTCTTTCTCTCTCTCTCTCTCTCTCTCCCTCTCTCTCTCTCTCTCTTTCTCTTTCTCTTTCTTTCCATCTCTATACCCTTCCTGTCCATCCCCTCTCTCGCTATCTACCTTAGCACTCTTATCTGTAACGTTCTTTCTCTTTTGACAACACTGAACTCATGTCTCACTTCACTTGCATAATACATGTTTGGATATAAGGAACTTACAGTCAAACAATATGCAAAATCTATCAAAATTGCTTTTAATCAATATTGACCACTCGTACAAAATATGATTATTTCAGAAATAATCAGAGTTTGTCTAGAAAACGCAAATTGTTTTAGACTCGATGTATCACTATATCCAGACATGATTACATTAAACCATCAACTGGAAGTCAAGAGCGAAATAAGGCGGGGGTACCGCTCCTTTAAAAAAATATTTTGCTTGTCAGAGAATCTGGAAGGACAAAGATACCCCAAAAGTTTGATGACCCCCCACTTTTTTTTTGCTTGTCAGAAAATTTTCTGAGATTTGTCCCCCTCCTTTTACAAAATCCTCGATCCGCCCCTACCGACAAGCGCTAAAGATCGAGTCCACTCACATTATACTGCATTGAAATCATTTTATATTGTTAGACCATACGTAATTACTTATATAAATGGTAATTTTACGAATACTACAGTTTCACGGTTTAAGTTGGGATATTAAATTGCAAAAGAATCTAGATTTTCCATGATCTTCTGGATAATCTAAGAATCCTCTATAATATTGGTCTGATATTGGTCGATCATTCTGAGATTTTTTAATACAATTTAGTTTTTGCAATTGAATATTGTATCAAAGAAACATTAATGACATTGTGATAAGGGATTTACAACATTGGAATATGTAAGGTTATTCTACCCTTATATGTATCAGATAATGATGTAATGCAGCATTTCCTCTTTCTTAACTTCTTGATCTGTACAACTTCTATGTTTTATCTTATCGAATAGCCTTGGGAGCTGCTTCTGGAGAGCATAAACTGTGAAGATCCGTTCAGATATTGGTCACATTTGGGAGAAACATAATCTACACAGCGCCCACTATTAACGTCTCTAAGCGCCCTTAACATTGATATTGGATTTATGAAAGGACACAGGGAATAAAATCATCTCATTCTATTTCATATATATAATTACAATATGATGGATGTAGTCACAGTGAGGATATAAAATATACAATCACAATAGCTCTTTACATCCTACCAGATTCCCACTTATCTCCTAGTATGGGGTGACAATGGATGTCAAATAAATGACAATGGCAAATTATAGAAAACAGTTGCGATGGAGATTTGGCTGCAGATCTATATTGAGGTATTGAGAGAGAGAGAGAAAGAGAGTGAGAGAGAGAGAGAGAGAGAGAGAGGTGGGCGAGGGAGAGAAGTAGAGATTATACTACCTGAATAAAGAGTGCTCATTAAAGAGTGCTCATTAAAAAGGCCTCCTTTCCAGTGATTACTACTATACCATTTTCCCTGTTTAATTTTATTTTGCAAATACATTTATTGATACCAATATGTCCCCCTTTCCTTTTGTACAATATTGCAACTTGAACGTTTATAATCACTTGTATTTTAATTATCTTATTGACAACATTCGATGATAAGGCTGCTTAGATACAGCCAAAGCCCATGACCTTCATATTCTGGAATTCTCGCAGCCCATATTTGGAACCTTCGACACCTAGTCCAGATTCCTTGATCCCTCCAAATGGGCTAGCATTGTTGTAGAAGAAGGTGTCATTGATGCCCACCATGCCCACTTCCATCTCCTCAGCGACTCGCCAAATCTGGCTAATGTCGTTCGAATAGAAGTAGCCGGCTAGTCCCATTCGGGTGTTATTGGCGATGGTGACAGCCTCCTCTTCGGTTTTGAACCTAAGTATCATCGTAGAATGACAGTGATCTTTATTTAAGTAAAGTGTAAATGAAACTAGCATCATTGACTATTAATTTAGATGTTGTAACTGCCATCTGGCCATTGAGGGAAATATGGGGAAAGTGAAGAAGATGCATTGCAATAAATGATTCACATTTAACAATTATGAAAACTTGGAAAGCAAGATTAATTTTTTTTGAGGGGCGCTCTCTCCACTCAAAGGCGCTCTGTTCCATAAATTGGAAAAATGTTTTCATTGGCTTAATTGGATGCATAATCCATTCTTTAATTAATGGGATGGGGTAATTGCCCAACATGCAACCAACAACACACGTCCCTGACATATACCGTAAATTAAGTCTGTATACGTACTTCACTATTGAAGCCAGGGGACCAAAAGTCTCCTCTGTAAAGGGCAGAGCAGTTGGAGGCACATCGCAGATGACAGTTGGCTCAAAGAAGTTTCCTCCTAACTTGGACCGGTTGCCTCCAGTAAGGATACGTCCACCTTGCTTCACCGCATCCTGAACGTGTCTTTCCACCTGCAGAAATTCGTTAAAAATATTATATTGTTATTACCGGTTACATTACAGTAATTCGATTATTAGAAACATTACATTTGTTATTTTGTACTCTACACTAGAGGAAAGCATTTCCATTATGAATGTACTAGCATCGACTCAGGATTCCCAATTTCATTCAATAAGCATATGCCAATCTTTGGAATAGAATATCCCTAACACAATCACCATTACTATTACCAGACGTGATAGTGATACTGGGAATTCTGCAAATACGACGAGACTATAACCTGTTCCAATAGCGATTTTGTATAACATGAATCACTTAGTTTCTGAGAATATAGCAGGGGCCGCGGAACGTCTTGGAAAGTGGAGGGGCTTAATGGGGGGGGGGGGGGGGGGGGGGGGGGGCTGCGTGTATAATCACATTTTTGCACTGCCATACGTTTGCACGTGTTTACTGAAAAAGAGTAGGGGGCTGTAGCCCCCCCCCCCCCCCCCGGTTCCGCGGTCCCTGTATAGAACTGTCGGCTTTTGCTAAAACATGCACGATCGCAAGACTTAAAATAAATACACTTAAGGCAATTTGAATAGCCCTGTGTATCATCTTTTGAAAAGTGCGAACATGAAAATGACATATCACATAATCTAAACAGGATTCCGTAGGCAGTCCAGTAACGTATTGAAATTGCCATTAAGCATGTTAAGTTTCTTCAAAGTCTTTACGATCAAGTACAAATTACCTTCTCCAAACCTCGCAGATTGATGAGGGGTCCCATAGATGTTTTTGGATCCATTCCATCACCGACCACTAAACCTGATGCAAACTGTTTCATCTTCTCACAGAATTGATCGTAGATGCCTTCTTGCACCAAGATGCGATTAGCACTGACACACACCTGTAGTGATAACGCATGTGACATAGTAGCTTTTCAGAGGTAAAGATAGGAAGAGTTGAATTGTATTCATAAGAAAATCCTTAAGTACAAGTGAGATGTTGTAACGTCGTTTACAATTACTGTAGAGAGAATTTCAACGTGATAGAAATATGTTATTCTAATCAGTATTATTGTAATAGCAATGGAAAAACGTGCATTTTCTGCCTTTACGTTGCAACTTCCGTGATTTTAACTTTCTGGAATGACGTTTCTTCTCCTGATCTCAGGGTCGAGTTTCTTACCACACCGAGATCATGTAGCTACTGTACCTGTATTCATACCTGTCCATACAGTGAACAGTGAAAATAGTTTCATTTGAATCATTTCATTTCGGGTTGTTGAATAAAATACTCATCAAAGCAGTCATGAGAATAATATTTTTTAAGGGAATAAATAGTGGTGATGAAATTGACATTGAAAAAAAGCATTACAAAGTACGCCAATACACAAAATAAATAACTATATAAATATATATTGGTGAGTTAGGATAGAAACTGAATTTCTTTTTAACACGTGTAACCAAGGGATAATATTGATTAGTTTAATTAAATTAAAACCCTTTGGATTAGTCAATAACATTTCTTCATTTTTCCTGAACCAACATGTGGTAAAAGCTTCATAAAGATGAAATATACCAAACAAAATTTTGAATAAGAATCCAAACGTAGAGAGAGAGAGAGAGGGGTTAACAAATCATACAGTAACATGTGTCAACAGTGATAAATATCGTACTATCTGAAGTATTGGAGCAAAGACCATTCAAATCATTTTATCGTTGAAACATTCGTGCCAAACAAACAACTTTGCAAACCTAAGCAAGGTTTTAAAAACATGGAGGTAAATGTCCTAGAGCAGACATGGTAGATGTTTAGGATGATTGTCTTGGTGTGTAGTTGCATACAGAACAAATACAATTCGTCCAAAGTCTTCAATGATCACGTCAACATGTCTGAGTGAAGAGTTTATATGATTCGTAATTTTCAATAGGAAAAACGAAATAAAGTCAACTGAAGAGATCACCCTTGAAACCAGTTATCGAAATAAATTCATTGCCAACATTATTTCAACTAGCATGATTTCCATTACCCAGTGGCGTATCTAGGGGGCAGGGGGCATTTGCCCCGGGCGGCACTTGGAGGGGGCGCAAAAAACGCAAAATAGGGAAAGAAAAAAGGGAAGATGAAGAAAAACCGCAATCCTTTACAAGGATTATGCGCCCCCCCCCCCCCCCCCATCGGACGGTAAATGCATTAGAAATGCAGTTTTTGAGGGTTTCAAATGCGAAAATTTTCTAAAGCTCAGTCGTTTTGCTCTCTCGCATAATTATTTTCTTTTAGGATCTCGTAATTTCGCGTCCCCAGTATATAGTTCTTAAATAGCTTTTTTATAAGGGCTCAAAATTTCAAAAATAAAGATGTACATGTAATTGTCGTTGCTTTGCTCGCTTTCATGTAAGTTTCATCTGCCTCTTGCCAAGTATTGCGCTTCCAATATAGGATAAAATTCATAAAACAGCATTACAGAGGGTCAACATTTAAAATAAATCTCAACTTTCAGTCGATTTGCTAAATTCCTCGACTATTTCTCAAGGGTTTTCGTTAATTTCGCTCCCAATTTTAGAAGGGAGTGAATAGAAAACCGTTTATCAATGTACACAATTCGAACTTCTCTATCGCATAGTTGCAGTGGTCACTTGCAAAATTTCCTCCGCAAAATGCGCAAGAAATGGTGCTTTTTAGGGTTGAAAATGCGAAAAATTGGCCGCTCGGTCGCTTTGCTCCCTCGCTTGTACAAGTAGGTTTGGGCACAAAGGGGCGCAACTTTTTTTATTTGCCCCGGGCGCCAGAGTCCCTAGATACGCCACTGCCATTATCACATTAACAATTGCTGATTTTGGTATGTATGAATATTTCAGAACTAGCCTCCTGCCCATCATGCACCTCTTCCATAATTGCCTGTCGACATTGTCAGAGATTGTCGGTGCTAAGTCTGTAGCATGCTGCATATAGGTTGATTTTCGTCTGTACATTGATCGCACTCCCCCACCCCCAAAAAATATCACACCAAACAAGCAAACATCGCGGTGTCGAACCACTGACATCAGTAATTGGATTTTCGCACTCACCTGGCCCGAGCCGTAGAACCTGATAATGAATGCTCCCATGACAGCGGCATCGAGTTTTGCAGACTCGAAGACGATAAAAGGAGAATTCCCTCCTAGCTCCAAGGAAACTTTCTTGACGGTGCTTGCAGACTGGGCCAACAGAATCTGAAAGATGAACGGGGCGAGGACAATTTCAAGGCAAATTATACACATTGTACCTCCATTTCCCGAACAGTTTACGAATACCTACAAAAACCTATGACAGTTGATCGTGGTTAGGCCTATCAATCCTGCATAAGAGCAGCCCCCCCCCCCCCCCGAATACAAATTGTAAGGATTGTTAATGGAGTTACATGCCTCAGATCAACCTGCCCATACCATATAGAAAATAAATAGTGCATCCCAATGTAACGAAAATAACAAATAAAAAGATTACCTTTCCGGTAGCGGTAGAACCAGTGAAAGATATCTTAGATACCAGCAGACTCTCACACATGACCTTGCCTATAGCTGGAGCATTAGGTCGGGAACATGGCACGATGTTGAAGACGCCGTCTGGGACACCCGCTTCCTTAGCAAGCTGGAGAGTAATGGTTAATTACAGTTGAAGTAAATTGCTATGAACAAGCAGAAGTTCCAAAGGCTTCCACAAGGGATTTCTACCAGGTTCATTAAGCAGCATATGAGTATACTCCATGACTTTGCTATTGATGGAATGACGGTCATTGACTGATATATAATGCTGCAATATTATGCTGAGAAAAAGGGAATACTTTGGCGTATTTAACGTTCCTAATCCTAAGGCTTGTTGCACGTGAGATGTCTTTTCAATTGTGTTGTTACCTGCGCTAATAAATTATTTAAAGTAAATTAGCTCATGCGCCAGTACTTCAACGCTTTGTTTGCACTGTGCATATGCATTCCCTCTTTACGATGTCACTATCACATGAATCAAAGACCAAACCAGTCACTGACGCAACCCTATGTCCGTGCAACGGGAAATGCAAAGTCACTGCGGAATCATACTTACGTCACACAAAGCTAGAGCAGACAACGGCGTGTCTTCCGCAGGTTTGATCACCACAGTACATCCCACAGCTAAAGCCGCACCAGCTTTCCTGGTTATCATCTCCATAGGAAAGTTCCACTGAAATAAAATATGAATTAGTGAAAGTGAATATACAAGTGAATTTTGTCGCGATGTCTTTATGTTTTTTGTTGTTAAAGAAATAATAGGACTTTTCTATAGAATTATCATTCTTATGACAAATGTGAGTGACTGTTAATTTCCCCGGCAAAGAACGGCAGTTAGTAGCATTAAAATCATACCAACTGAACAAACGATAACCACAGCTATTTTTTCATTTGCGCTATAGAAATACGGTTTAATATTAATCACTATTGTTATTTTCATATTCTATTCCTTTCAAAATTAAATGTTGCATGGTTTTCCCGGATTCCTTTTCTTCAGAATATTAATTTTTATCTCTCTCTCTCTCTCCAGTATTCTTATCCATTCTCTTTGTTAAGTATCTCTTCGCATATGACATATCAAGGTTCCTCTTTAAAAAAAACCCGCACCCGGCCCTGCAGTATTTAAATAAATATCTTACAGTGTCTTACAACTTACAGGGGTAATAAGACCAGCCACGCCCACTGGTTGTCTGATGACCAACACCCTCTTACTCCTATCATGGGGCATCATTACATCACCGGTAGTCCGTGTCGCTTCTTCGGCATAGTAACGAAGGAAATTTGCTGCACCCCCAGCTTCACTTGTGGCCTCTGCCAATTTCTTTCCCTATGACAATGAGAATTGGATAAATAGCGGAGCAATTGTCATTATTTTTAGATAAATTGCCGGGGGAAAATAAATGTGAGAAGGAAAAAAAATTGTATATGGAATATTATAAGCCTCGAAATTATTTATTAAAAAAAAAACAACAACATATACCAGAGTAATACATTTCTGAACATTTGCATTAAACTTTAAATTTAAATCAAAACACAAGCCTTGGTTCTTAAACTTTTAATATTAATATGTTTTTTTTTCTTCTTCATAAAAATGTCTAAATTTGGTATAACCAGCTCTGCTCTACTAGCTATTGAACTACGTTGATTGTAGCTTAATAAATATGAGGAAAGAAAAAGAGACAGAAACAGACAGATTGATATCAAAGTGGTTATAAATCAATATGTAGATTAGAGAGAGAGAGAGAGAAAGAAAGAAAGAGACTGGGCAGAAAATGAGATAAAACATAAAAGTAGATACTTGTAGTCGACTTTATGGAAAGCTAGAAAGACTGGGATCAGCTGTATACGAACGTTTTCTGAAGTGATGATCTTAGCTAGATTCTCTTTGTTTTCATCCATCAGTCGTGCAAAGCGATGGAGGATAGCAGCTCTTTCCTGGAACAAATCAATAATAACAAAACTGCTGTAATCATCATGATCCAGGGGGGCATACATGATCATTGCCTAAAACAGGGGCCGATATTTTCCGCAAAATTTATTTTCCTTTTCGCAGGAACTTTGCTTCTGTAATGGTAAAAACTTCAACAAATCTCTGATACCACCAAATAAATTTCTCAAATTTAAGACAAAAGGAAGGTTACATTGCATTACCAATCACCGGTAGATTATTAAAATACAAGAAGCCGGTCTCCTTCCAAGGCTCCGTAAGGAGAGGGGGGCATCTTCACCCCTATTTTTTTTCTTCTTATCTCTCTCTCTCTCTCTCTCTCTCTATCTCCACGGGGGAAGCAGTTTCGGCCCCTGGATCCGCTTACGACTCATCGTCTTCAGGAATCAACAGGACATTATGTAGTTAATTCAATGCAGGGATCCCGAAATAAAATTCATTGTCTTCATTGTCGTCACAGGAAGAATGTTGAAGGCTCTTTTTAGATAAGGAAAAGCGGATATAGGTAAACATGATAAAGGCTAAACTTAAGGCAAAATTTGGCACTATGGTATCTTCTTTTGTGTCCTAGAATGAACTCATAGTGGCTATTATATCAGAAATACCTGGACAAAGGCATATCAACAGATTTATAAAGGCGTTGTATGAAATGACTTTTGACAGGAAAGATGGAAATTCTCTAAATATTATCCGATTTTAACAGCCTACAATATTTATACGTTTTTAAAAACTAGATGAATGCATCTAGGCCTTATGAATTGCATTTTAACAGAACGCAGATAGTTACCTTTAACTCAATGTTGACTCTGTACGGCCATGGACCTCTCTCTGACCAGTAGGTCCATAGTACTGCTGTATTTACTTACGCCAAGTTTGCACAAAAATAAGTATTTCAAACGTTTGAAAAGAGGAGGGGTTTTGAATTATTCCAACGGTTGTTTGTAACGTTGTTTTAACTTTCAGACATAAGTCGTTCAAATTAAATCAACACCAGTACATGTTAAACTTGAAAAGTGATTAATGATCAAAATGGTTGGGAAACAAATAATTTATATACCGTTGCGGTTGTCTTCTTCCATGTCTTGAAAGCGGTATGAGCGACGTCGATAGCCTGATCAGTGTCCGCAGCCCCAGTGTCCGCCACGTTAGCTACTACTTCACCTGTAGCAGGATTGGTCACCTCAAAGGTTGCTCCTGACTTGGCGGGAACCCATGCCCCTCCAATGTAAGCTTTGTCACGGATAAGAGGATTTGTGGGCGCCATGTTCGAATCGTAATCTAGGGAGAGAGAGAGAGAGAGAGAGAGAGAGAGAGAAAGGAAGAGGAGGAGGAGGAGAGGGAGAGAGAAAGAGAGAGAGAGAGAGAGAGAGAGAGAGGGAGGAGGATTTTGGAGATTAAATAAGCTCATTCAGTGGTATTGCGTTTATGTGAAACATGACTGCATCAAAGCAGTCAATAATAATCCGGTAAACTCCCAGAACAGAAAACTAATCATCAGATTTCTTTTAGTTTAGTTGACATATAGCAAGATTCAATATAAAGCTGCAGTGAAATATGCAATATACAAAATTTGCAATTGATTGCAACTTTCTTGCAACACCCAAGGTTGCCACATCTAGCATAATTATGCTTTTTAGCATAATTTTGACCCTCTTGGAATCTAGCATTATTCCTGGCATAATTGGGCCAAATCTAGCATAATTTCACTACGATCTAGCATAATTCTGAATTTCTGACTTTAAATAGAGAATTTGCTTTTAAGAACAGATATCTAAGGCTGATCCAAGAAACTAAGGCTTTTCAGAGAATTTTGGACTGAAAAGGAGAGACTAAAATGCTGAGGACCTTTTTTTTTTTTGTTTTTTGTTTTTTTTGCTTGTCAGAGAATTTTTGACTGAAAATCGTTCCCAGGCGCCTGAGTTACGCTTCAAATGGATCTAGCATAATTTTTCTCAATTTAGCATAATTTGGGACGAGACTTGGCATAATTCCGATTTTTAGCTGTGGCAACACTGGCAACACCCCATAATACTGGTGCATTTTGACAATTCAAGTTCAATAAAGCGAAGCTATCATACATTTATGGTGGCGTTCTGACAAATAAGTTTATAACGACGAAGAAATAATTCTTTTTAGTGTCGGAGACAGTCAAACTCTCACAGAATTACACCAGTATTTTCTCTCTCCACTACAGAAATTTAAAAAATGGCAACTCTTCGCTGGGAGGCTCATCCCGACTGTATCTTTCCTACTCATGGCGGTTTCCCTTTCTTTGATCGATAGAATCCGACAAATTGAAAACTTACTTCCCGTATGTCCTTTTCAGACTTCCAGGCTAAAATGACACACCCATTTCCCTAATTTTAATAAGTCCTAATCCAATCAAACTGTATATTTCTAACCAGGGCACACTCTTCACACCCCGTCAAAACAATCCTAGTATTATGATCTCCTGTACTTCCTAATCTCTTCTTACCTCACTTATAGTTATACTGGACTGCCCCATTAATGTTCTATAACATGTGCGCATCATATAACTCTCCAATCTACACCTGTCCTAAATTTGAGCTATTTGCCGCTTAGTTTAATTTGGGTTTTTTGCTACCATAAGCATCACGTGTCTTCTCTCCTACTCCTACCCTTCACAGCTGGTCGAGGTGAATGCTCACCAATTAATTATTAGTTTCTTTAAATCTAACTAAAGTTCCTGTTATTATTCCTTGTCCCACTTTCTTCCACAGACGACCTAGCTAGATTCACCTTATAATATCTTTTTATTTCTTTGAATTTAAGTGATTGGCTTTATAATTTTATTGTCTCATTATCCTCGCCCTGAACCTGGTTTTCTGAATGCCCCTTAAATTTCAATATACTACATATATATATATAAATTTAATCGCATATGATTGTAGGAAACGTATGAATACATACCAGGGTTGAACTGCTACTTGATGCGGCTCAGCTGCAAGGTCGATTGGTGCAGAGTGGTAACATGGACCTCGATCAATCAGATTTTATGTGCAGGTCTGTTATTTTAGTCGTGACGTCACCGAACCAATATATTTTCGCGAAGTCATGCGCTTGGCGAAGCATTTTATTTTGCGTTCTGGCAGGGGCGGATCCAGGATTTTGTAAAAAAAAAGAAGGGGGGCGCACAAATGCAGGGCTTTCAACTTTGGGGAACTGCTTGAAGGGAGATCCGTATTAAACACAAAAAACCCCACAACAAAGGTTATCACTTATAAAAAAAAAGGGGGAGCACAACGTATACTTTTATTTCAAAAGGGGGGGGGGGGGCACGGGCCAGGATTACCCACCCCCTGCGCGCCTTAACCCGCCACTGCATTCAGGTATACGTGACTCTTGTTGATCGAGGGGTGGTGTTATTTATACAGTCTTCGGTAGAAGGCTGATCAAATATCTTGGAAAAACATTTATTGCAGCAATCCACAGTGGAAATCTGCCTCCCAAAGAAGCAGAAAAAGAAGGAAAGAAAAGAAGGAGAAGAAAAAAGGAGTGGGAGAAGAAGAAGAAGAGAAAGAAGAAGAAGAAAAAGAAGAAGAAGAGAAAAAGAAGAAAGAGAAAGAGAAAGAAAATAAGAAAAAGAAAAAGAAGAATAAGAGGAAGATGAAGATAAAGAAGAACGAGAACGAGAACAAGAACAAAGAACAAGAAAAATGAAACAAATTATAATTTTATCCCGCTGACATTCGGAGGTTCCAGAACGAGCATATACGCCTCATCGTTTGCAGGCCCAGACGCAAAACAAACGAATAGTAAAACAATGAAAATAAAATGGAATCAAATTTATAGTTAAGTTTGCCCTTTGCACATTACTGAAGGAAATTGAGTGAGATATTTTCAAAATAATCAGAGAGAGAGAGAGACAGAGAGAGCAGCATGCCCCTATTTCCCCTATAACGTGTTTAAACATTGACATGCCTATTTATACGACTGTTCAGTATTTTCCATCATTATTAAATTTATGTGAGGAGTTTTCAGGCGACCAGAAACATTGGCGTATCTCATGGTGGGGGCATCTCGTTTTTCCGAAGGTTCGTATTTCCGAAACACTAATTTCCCATGCCTGGGGGTTCATAATTCCGAAAATGAAAAAGGGTTCGTAATTCCGAACATTTGTTGCATTATTCCGAAGGTTCGTTATTCCGAAGGTTCGTTTATCCGAAGGTTCATAATTCCGAAAATGAAATAGGGTTCATATTTCCGAAGGTTCGTATTTCCGAAAATGAAAAAGGGTTCATAATTCCGAAGGTTCGTATTTCCGAAAATGAAAAAGGGTTCGTATTTCCGAAAATGAAAAAGGGTTCGTATTTCCGAAAATGAAATAAGGTTCGTATTTCCGAAAATGAAATAAGGTTCGTATTTCCGAAAATGAAATAGGGTTCGTATTTCCGAAAATGAAATAAGGTTCGTATTTCCGAAAATGAAATAAGGTTCGTATTTCCGAAAATGAAATAGGGTTCGTATTTCCGAAAAATGAAATAGGGTTCATAATTCCTAGTAAAAAAGGCGAATTCATCAGGAGCAGAGGTGTAGCAACGGGGGTGGGGGGGGGGGGGGGGGCACGCCCCCACTCCTCCCTCATCGGATGGCGAAAAAATAAGAAAAAAAGAAAGAAAATGGAATAGGAAAGAAGACGGTTGGACCCCTTCCGGCAACCCCCCAACCCTCTTCCACCAGCGGCGTCTTAGATTAGCTTTAAGATTATTCCAAAAGACTTGTGCCTCCAATGGTGCCAGTGCTCCCACAATGGCTAGACTCTAGCTACGCCACTGTTAAAGGGAAAATTTAGGGTAACGATAGGATATTATGGTTTTAATAGCCATCTTCAAAAAGCGGATCTCTTTTCGACGAAAAGCACCTCCCCCACCCCCGCAATGAATAAAAAAATGAAATGGAGACACAAAACTGGGAAGGTTTATAAAAGAGGAGAGGAGAAGAGAAAAGAGACGAAAATAAGAGGACGAGATTAGAAAAATCGAATAAGTGTTTATGTGTGTGTGTGTGTGTGTGAGTGTGTGTGTGTGCGTGTGTGGAGGTGTCGTAGTCGAACGGTTTACAGCGCTTGACTGGAAACGCGAATGTTGGGGGTTTGATCCCTGTTACGGCACCTATGGCCTTTTTGTTGTAAAAAATATAGCAACTTTCCTTTTTTTTAATTTACGAGCGAAAATAATTGTGCCTTTCCGTTGTGAAAAATCATAAAAATAACGTATTTCGGCATATAATGACTGGAATATGAGGATATTCGGGCACCTCACTCCCTGAATATGAGGTGTGAGTTGCCGGAATATCTGCACTTTCAAAATCCGGGGGAGGGGGGGGGGGGGGGTTGGCTGCAGCAGCCCCCCTTGTCGTACGCCTATGCCTAGGCCTATGTTAAGTACACAGTTGCGATTGATTTTAACTTGCGATTGTTTCAAATAAATCGCTTCAACTCCTTATAAGGCGGGGCACTGGTTGATAAAAGCCATTAATTTAGGTCAGAATGTTTTCTTCTCCATGTGTAATTCCTTATTTCTATTTTTTACGATGAGGATTGTTTTACTCTCAATGTCTTTTAGTGTTTTGTAATTCGTTATGCTTGTAAAAGTTATTTCAAACTTCAGGTCAGCGGTTGTAACTGTTAAAAACGCAGACTGTGCAGTAAAATGAAGCAACTTATTAGAATCTGTACAAATTTATTATGCTGTAAGCAGCTGTATAAAATGAAAGATTTTCATCCATGTTTAGAAATGAACATGTTCAATGATTTTAATCTATTTATGCGGCATAGATAGTTAGGATTATTCCCTGTATGATAATTATTTTAGCCCGACTGAAAGAAAACTTAACATTTTGATCCACTATTCTTCAAATTTGGTTGTATGTTGCTTTTAATCATTATCATTATATTCAATTAGCGATTGCACCTGACCTATATACTTACACATAATATGCCAGTATAAAGAGTTATTTTTATTCTTCAGAGATGCGGTGTGCTACATAGCAGTGGCTTTAACATTTTTGTTATTGCTCACTTGTTATCTTTCTTTTCTTGAATTTGGTTTTCTTAAGAAGTAGCTGCTGCACGGCTTTTGTAAAGTTCTGTTGGAATTGTAAAGTGTTTGAAAACTATCTGCGTCATAGATCATTTCAGATATGCGGTAAACAAAATGATGTATAGTTGTGTAAGCAAGGTCATTACTTACAGCATACTATGCTGCATTTCATTCATTTACCTCTACAATTTAAGATTTTAATATGTTTTAAGAAATGTTAATACTTTTGCAAGGTTATAAAACATGCTCAGTGATTTCAGTCTGCCCTGCTGCATAAATTGTTTGAGATATTTTGCATTATAGTTTGGTTTTACTTTTGTTTCCTTTTATGATAATCATATCAGCCTGATGATAAGACTCCTTCTTTAACTTGTTACGATCCATCTTTCTTCGGCTTTGGTTGTTTATGGTATCTATTCATTTATTTATTATTATTACTAGTATTATTTGTATTATTATTATTGCTATTATAATTATCATTATTATCACTATTAGTAGTAGTAGTAGTATCTGTTATATCATTTTTATTATTGATAATATTATTGTTGTTGTTGTTATTATTGTTATTATTATTATTACAATTGTTATTATGAAGTGGACTAGCCAGAATTACGAGGACGATGTCATTTTGGATGGAGTTATGCGACCAGACTTAGATATTGCACCGGTTACTCTACTATTGCTTCTTTTATTTCCCTTGTCATGATCGTATAATTGGCCTATAGCCTATACGTATCAATAATATGCTTGTTATAATATGTTGTGCTACTTGCCAGGCTATTTATTAAACATAGCAGTGACTCCTTTATGAACTCTCTGTAATATTATGTTGTTGTTTTATTGTAGAGGTGCTGTGGTCTAGTGGATACGTCACCGGACTGTGGATCGCATGGTTCGCGGTTCGAGTCCCACCACGGCACTAATGTCCTTTGGCAAGACATTAATCTACATTGCCACTCTTACCCAGGAGATAATGGGTACCTGTGAGGATTGCCAAAAGTCAATGTGACTGTATTTGCCATTGCCCTACATGCATTCATGTGAACGGTGCAAAATGGTAGGAATGCTCCCTAAGGAGTGGAGATGGTGCACACTTGTGTGCAGGCTTGAAATCCAATGACCAGGGGTAATAACAAATAACATTGTAAAGCGCATTGAGGTGTTCACGTAATGCCCTATATAAATGTAACATATCATTATTATTACTATTGCTGTTGTTATTTTGGGGACCGGAGGGGAGGGCTTGTAGAGTCATCTACAGAGCCATATTACAGACTTCGGCCAACTCGGTTTATTTGGGCACAACATGGCGTATATTCCTTTGTTTAGTGCTTGCCTAACAAAGCAACAAGCGCCATATTGCTACCTACATGGAGCCGAGTTGGCCAAACTCTGTAATAGATGGCTCTGAGGGCTAGGGATGCAGGACGCCCCCACCTTATTTTTAGTATACACTTTTCATAGTATTTTTTTAATCACAATTTATGTTGAATGTTGACGAAGTAATTACATCTTACATGTCTTAAAGATAATAAAGTGTCAATGTTTGGCTCGCTGGAATCCAGCAGCGTGGTGCCCGAACATCCTTTTATTTTGGGAAGCGAGATGGTCGGCTATCCTTATCTGTGGGCGAGAAGGTACTCAAAATGTTATCGTTGTTTGGATTATCTGGTAACAAAATCATTATTCTATAGACAATATCTCCTTTTTTTACTTGCTCACTAGCGCGTAAGATTTAGAAACGGAATAGTTTGGGACAGGGAACGCCCTTCATTAGGGCGAGTGAAGTGCCCAAATATTCCATATTCGGCAGCAGTTAAGTAGTATTATTCATGGCTCATTATTACATGTTCTATATTTGTCTTTTGATGGCAAAATTGCATTTCCATTACAATAAAAAAAAGGGTTTTATGTTTTTTTTCTAACTCGCTTCGCTCGCTTGCAAATTGTAGAAACGGGGAATATGATATTCTGCCAAGAGGCATCAGCTCCCCCTTTCAAAAACATTACGTGGTCATTTTCTGCTTGTAAAGATCTACTTGGAACTTTGGTGTGTCTCATTTTCCAAAGCGGTATATACATTATATAAATAACTTCAAGCCAATTTCGTTGTAGCAAATTTAATCCGGAATCCGATCATTCACTTTCTTCAATACATCAGTATGTATTTTAATCACCGAAGTAATATCATTTTATGAGAAATGAAACATGTATTCCTGAGGCGCTCGCTCACAAATATTGGTTATTATAATAGGAACAATGATAATAATGATAATAATATTAATAATAATAACAATAATGATGATAATAATAATAATAATTATAATAATAATCATAATCATAATAATAATAATGATAATATTGATAGGAATTACGATAATATAATGGCTATTTCTCTGGATTTTATTATAATTGTTATCATCATTGTTATGATTATTGAGTACGAAATGAATATCTTTACACTTGGCCGTCTTTCCCCTCCTCCCTATCCGAAATACGGATTGACGCCATATTTTCTGAATTTATAACCTTTTTTCATTTTCGGAAATACGAACCCTTTTTCATTTTCGGAAATACGAACCCTTTTTCATTTTCGGAAATACGAACCCTATTTCATTTTCGGAAATACGAACCCTTTTTCATTTTCGGAAATACGAACCCTTTTTCATTTTCGGAAATACGAACCCTATTTCATTTTCGGAAATGCTAACCCTTTTTCATTTTCGGAAATACGAACCCTTTTTAATTTTCGGAAATACGAACCTCATTTCATTTTCGGAAATACGAACCTTCGGAATTATGAACCCTATTTCATTTTCGGAAAAAAGAACCTTCGGAAAAACGAACCTTCGGAGTAACGAACCTTCGGAATAACGAACCTTCGGAATTATGAACCTTCGGAAAAACGAACCTTCGGAAAAACGACATGTAACCCTCATGGTTTGCGCAAAAGTTCCTAGATGACCGTGCAATTTTAAAATGATATATTATGGTTTGTGTAAAAGTACCCGGATGACCGTGCAATATATTTCCATATCTGACAATGGACAATGGATTTTAGACAATGACATTGGATTTGACAATGACAATGACAATGGATTTTTAAATTTTCTCATGTAACCCTTACTTGGGCATTGAAGAAATTTCAAGCAAGTTACATATTACAAGAATACATTAAAAATCAAAGAAATAGTTCATCGAAACAAAATGTTTTTGCTGAAATTAAAAAAATAAATTAATAGAGAAATAGGCAAATCAAAATTGAATGATATTATAAATTACAAAAAGTGATCTTGTAATTATAGTGAAATAGAAATTAAAATAATAGTAATAATGTAAACAAAAATGAGAAAAAAAAATGATGTGAACTTCTAGCGGTATTTTAATAATGACGTCGATTTAGATAAAAGAACTACTGACTTTCTAAAAAGGCCCACGCTAACTTTAAAGAAACGTAAAAACTAACTTCAAGCATGAATAATAATTTAAAAAACAACAACAACACAAACATTAAAAAAAAAAGAGTACGGTATCGTAATCAAACCGAATGTAAATCCTTCGATATTTACATCTAATTACAAACGGCTTCGAAAACGAAGCATAATTTTCTTACAAAACTTTGCTAAGCTAACCAACTAATAATGACGTCAATTTAGATAAAAGAACTACTGACTTTCTAAAAAGGCCCACGCTAACTTTAAAGAAATGTAAAAACTAACTTCAAGCATGAATAATAATTTAAAAAACAACAACAACACAAACATTAAAAAAAAAAGAGTACGGTATCGTAATCAAACCGAATGTAAATCCTTCGATATTTACATCTAATTACAAACGGCTTCGAAAACGAAGCATAATTTTCTTACAAAACTTTGCTAAGCTAACCAACTAATAATGACGTCAATTTAGATAAAAGAACTACTGACTTTCTAAAAAGGCACACGCTAACTTTAAAGAAATGTAAAAACTAACTTCAAGCATGAATGATAATTTAGAAAACAACAACAACACAAGCATTAAAAAAAAGAGTTCGGTATCGTAATCAAACCGAATGTAAATCCTTCGATATTTACATCTAATTACAAACGGCTTCGAAAACGAAGCATAATTTTCTTACAAAACTTTGCTAAGCTAACCAACTCGTTGGTGCTGGTTGAACTAAAGAGATTACGCATCTTTAATGTATTAGACTTATTCTGTAAAACCTACATGTATTTAAATATAGCTTTCTCTCAACACTTAACATTACAATGGATAATGAAATATTTTCTTCATTACACAAATGAACATCCGCGTGTGGATTTATGCGCACAGCTCTTGCAAGATGCTTGGGTATAAGGACAAACTAATGTTTTCTACTTGTGTTTTATGATGAAGTCAATACAAAAACATAAGGACATGTAATGGTGAAAATTGAGGAACTAGGTATCATAAATTAATAATAATAATATAGAATGGCTTTTCTTTTGTGGGATACAAGGGTATATCGCACTCGCTTTGAAAATATTTCACTCGTCGTGCCAACTCGTAAAATATGCTCATAGCTCGTGCGATATACCCTTGTATCCCACTCAAGGTCATTCAATATTATGCAATTATTGACCAATAATGGATACGCCACTGCATAATACAGTTAACACCCTATCATTTCGGGCCAATACATTTGTCGTCATCCTGTCTATTTGGTCTCTGCCGTATTTAATCTCTCTATCCAATCGACTCCCCTGTCCCCCCCCCCCCCCTCTCTCTCTCTCTCTCTCACTCTCTTTCTTTTCTCGATCCTCCCTATACTTTCTTTCCGAGCCAAGTAGTACGTCAATCCATTTTTATTTCAATATATTTGGTTGAATTCTACAAAATGATTTCATACAAACCCTTATCTGTGAAGATCTTTTTTTTTCCGGAAACGATGGCACAGAAAAATTACAACCCAATTCAAATATACAATGTATTTAAATGAAGAATCATATTTAATATGAAATACATAAATGAGTGACAAAATACGAAAGCATACTTTGATTTTCAAATACACTGTAAGGTACAATCTGAGTTCCAAATAATAATAAGAATGAACACGAAAAAAATGTCCTTCACAAAAATAAATCATATCTTAAAAATAAGTATAATCACACATGGAGCATGCAAGGACGTCGCGGGCAAACTAATTGATGGGACAGTTTGTCAATGCCCAGTGCTTATCAATTTGCAATCAATATATACAAGATATAATACTTATTGGTCGCGCAAGCAATTAAGCCCGATTAGTTCGTACAATTTCCGACATGATTAGAATAATGTAGATTTCAATTTAATTCATAGGTGTACGAGCACAATTTTCAAGAGGGGGGTTCACGCCTTTCTCCCGAATATCAATTTTGCCAGCCAGCAAACAGAAAATTGCCACCTTTTCATGTTCAAAATACAGAAATCACATATTCGGGCACCTCGCTGCCCACGTATAAAGTGATGGTTGCCCTAATATCGAAGATTTAAAATCCTCGGGGGGGGGGGGGGGCTGTAGTCCCTATGATTTTATATAGTGGATCCAATATGGGTGGCACTTGCCAACTGATTTAATCATGGGAGAGGTGAAACTCTCCCAAATCCACCCTGGGCAGGGGCGTTCAATTTGAAGGGTGAGCATCAGACAAAATTTGCCGGTGAGCCCCACCAGAGAGAAAGAGAGAGAGAATGTTCTCAGATCTTTTAATAATTATGTCGACAAGGATAGAAATCGATCAACCTTCGACCTCCCTTGAAACTTAATACGATGGCAAAAATATATTTCCAATAAATACTCTTAAAATTAATGAAATTGAAAAGTCACCTTTGATGGATGGCAAGAATGATCCATAAGGTCTAAATTTGTTTTAATGCAAAAAATATGCAAAAGAAAATATCATATTGGTATCTTATATCTTTGAGTCTTGCGTTGAAAGGTCAGGAATGGAAATTCCTTTATAATTTGCATTATCTTACGTATTATTCTTTTAAATCATTACATTAGTACAGCATCACAAAAGAATAGTCAACATATATTTGTGGAGACGATGGCATGTACATTGTATTCAATCTTCAGTTCATCTTGGATGATAACAGCACAAACAAAGAAAGAAATGCATCATTACTGGCAGATATGGATTTTAAAAAGGAGAGTTTTGCTTATGGGAAGAATAGAATAATTCATACTATTCCACAATCTTGTAAACATTAACCTCTATTACGCCACCAGGCGGCCGTGGGGAAAGTCAGGATTGCGTACACAAAGTTTGTGCGTCAAACGCGTCCGTCGGACTACTGGAATTACATTTCGGACTGCACTACGCCGATCGAATCTCGCGCGTAAGCTCGAGCTCAGGTGGAGCGTGCATGTTGCGCGTCGACCAGTCTGTCCGGAGTTTGCGCCCCGCGGGGTAACAGCATGATCGGGTAACGATCACGGTACCCCCTCGCGGAATAATAACGTCCACAATCTGCGGTTGAGTATCACGCAAAAAAGTTGAAGGAAGAGCCAGTATATAAATCAATAATAATCATCCACTTCATAGAGCAAGGTGACCCGTCGCTCAAACTAGAGTTTAAGCAATCCTGTCAATATAAGGTTTTATATAAATTTACATCTTATTCATTATATGCGATTCCAGGACGATAAACAAGATAACTACAAACATTTACAGACATTTACAGAGAAGGTTGCGACATGAGATGGTGATCGCTCTTAAACCCCACCAAAACACACGTATTTAATCTCTTGATATTCGTCCATGCCATACTTCGATCCCTCCCTACCCAGTCCTGATTCCTTGATCCCTCCGAAGGCGGATATATCCGTGGAAATAAGGCCTTCGTTCACGCCTACCATACCGACTTCGAGCTTCTCAGCGACACGCCATATTTGACCGATGTCGTTGGAATAGAAGTACCCTGCGAGCCCGACACGCGTGCTGTTGGCGATTGCTAAGACTTCGGCTTCTGTTTTAAACCTGTACAAGAAGAGAACAAGTGTCGTTATAATTTGAAACAATATACGATGAAAATCTTGCGGCCTTTCAGTCCCTACCCGCCCGTGACGAAGCCGATAAATTTGAGCAATTTGACTAATTAAGTTTCGTTACTAGTGTCATGACTTCAGCTATTCATTTAAACTGCACTGCCACTTCTCATCATTTACTTACCTAGCGTCCCTTGATTTTCAGGGGTTTTACTAAATGAGAATTCAATGCGTTCAACGATAAGAATCGACGCTGTGATAGCCTGATTCTGTTTAAACTATCTTTACGTTCTTTAATTCATCACGAAATAAAAAAAATCAAAAGTACAGACAGTTGAATGCATCGTTAAAGGAGATGATACTGTGATCCAATTATCATACTTACTTAATGATTGGAGCGAGAGGCCCGAATGTCTCTTCACTACACACCAGAGCATCGGTAGGTACATCTCGGATAACTGTAGGCTCGAAGAAGCTACCACCGAGAGCGTGTCGTTTACCACCAACTAGAATCTTCCCGCCATGCGACACTGCGTCTTTCACATGGTGCTCAACCTTCAAATAATAAAGTGAGCAAAATTAATTATCATTAACTATTAATCGGTTTGCTTTGGAGTAAGAACTATGTCAAATAAAATTCGAACTGGACAATCGTGAACCCTTATAGTTTTAAAGCAACTTCGTTGATAACCGCTCATATGATTGCTGGCAAAAGGTCGCGGACTGGTAGACCAGTGGCTGACCGGTTGCCTACCCTGGACAATCGATTAAAGATCAGGAAAAAATCGAAAACATTGAAAAACTCTGCCGACCAAAATCCCCGAGTAACAGATTGCCGACCAATAACAACCTTCAGAAGACCTTCTACGACCACTGACGACGGTCGCCTTTTTGAGTGTGACTATAACGCTTTCATTTCAAACCCGACGCGTCGGGATTGTTCTTCGTAACAGTATTGCGATTCATCATGAAACTACAAATTATTGCTCTTCATAAAAAAAATCTATATACTTAAGTTTGGATCCGTTGGTATTTCGACTCTATTTCGATCCGACGTTGAAGTTAGACATCTCGTCATCCTTTGTTGATTAATATACTTGTCTCTCAGAAAAAGTCCGCTAAATGTAAATTTAATTTGCTTGTAAATCTATCAAAATTTGAGAAAATAAAAGTCATTAAGCAGTCGAAAATTGCGGTATTAATAACGGGGGGGGGGGGGGGGGGGTACTCGTTTTTCTGAAGGTTAATAATTCCGGAGGTTCGTAATTCCGAAACACAAATTCCCCATAGCAGGGGGTTAATAATTCCAAAAACGAAATAGGGTTCATAATTCCGAACATTTGATGCAT
This sequence comes from Heliocidaris erythrogramma, assembly GCA_025617745.1. Taxonomy (NCBI): domain Eukaryota; kingdom Metazoa; phylum Echinodermata; class Echinoidea; order Camarodonta; family Echinometridae; genus Heliocidaris; species Heliocidaris erythrogramma. The sequence goes on along the minus strand of CM046853.1, from coordinate 10,392,906 downwards.
TACTCCAAAGGTTCGTAATTCCGAAAATGAAATAGGGCTCGTAATTCCGAAAATGAAAAAGGGTTCGTAATTCCGAAAATGTAATAGAGCCCTACCTAACTATTGGGAATTACGAACCTTCGGAATTATGAACCGATTTTCTTTTCGGAATTATGAACCCTATTTCATATTCGGAAATCGGAATTACGAACCGTCGGAGTAACGAACCTTCCGAAATAAGAACCTTCGGAAAAACGAACCTTCAGAAAAACGACATGTAACCCTAAAACAGAGGGAGTGCCCATAAAACCTTGAACTAGGGAGCTTGGGTTACCGCAATACAGGGCGCGGGGGGGGGGGGGGGGAGCCTCACACTGGAACAGATTTAAAAGATGACATTCCTGTCAGCCATAACGGTATCTCCATTCTTTGCACAATGTGGCTTACCTTATCCACTCCTTTCACGTTGATAAGTGGACCTTGTGTTGTTTTAGAAGCCATACCGTCACCGACAACCAATTTTTCAACTTCAGCCGCTAACTTCTGACAGAACTCGTCATACACTTTCTCTTGCACAAGAATTCGGTTGGCACATACGCATGTCTATATGGAAAATAAGTTTCGATGAAAATAACGTGATCACACATTTACCACGTATTGTACATAATAACATGAGTAAGGAAAGAAAAAATTTATGAAATCAAAATGAAACTAACAACCGATTTCATTTTAATATTACACGCAATAATTCTTTATCACTTCATCACAATGATTACAATTTAAACATGATTAAATTTTGTGTAGGTCTAATGGAATACTGTGGAATCTTTAAAAGAATGCAAATTCGAGGTCTAGCACAAGGCTTGTAACAATTACAATTGTAAAGTAATTGCACTTTTCTATGAATACGCTCCGAGTCAAGGGCACATTTGAACTCATTGACCTACATATTTGAGAGTTAAAATGAGGTATTATTATAACTCATGTAAACTTATTCTCATGAGTTGTCAAGTAATCATTAATGATTGCATAACAGGACTCCCAAAGTGGGTGAACAAAAGCAAAACTAAAATTTTATTGGGATAATAAATATTGTTGGGTTTATTCAGACCTGTCCTGACCCTCGGAACTTGCAAACCATGGCGCCTCCAACGGCAGCGTCTACATCAGCTGAATTGAAGACAATAAATGGGGCGTTACCACCGAGTTCCATAGAAACACGTTTGACCGTATCAGCTGACTGCTTTAGTAGGATCTGAAACGTATTTAATATTAAAAACATAGCTGTTATGGACTGATGGATAAAGTGTCAAAGTGAAATGTTACTTATTCGTCTTGGATAACAATGTTGTCATTCATCACAATGGGATGCAGTGTTCATAATCTCTTGAGCGACGACGAAGCATTTAGTAATTAGGTACACAGAGGCTCCTCATGGGAAATAGTGTTCACTTTTTCAACATGGATTCCTATGTAAAATTAAATGCTGAAAACGATGGCATCGACTGATTTTTGATAAAAAAGTGCCCAAAGTGCCCAAATTTTATGTTTTATTGGCCCGCAATTGTTGTTATGCCTTTCAGACCCAACCTTGCATGGGGCTAGAAACGCTCGTTTGGTGTTGAAAACCCCAATATAAACAGTAAAATGAAATAATAATGGTTTAAAAGACCTACCAAAGACCTCATTTATCCGATGTTATTTCATTTATAACGTTTACCTTTCACTCTGCATTAAAAAATATCATTTACAGGTCACTTCATCTATATATACTAAATGGATATAATACGATGTCCTTTTGGACTCGAATAACTTTTGAATTTCGCGAGGGCTTGTTGCTAAAGCCTGGCGTCCACAAGAGCGCCGACAAGATTAGAAAGGGTTGCGGAAGCAAGTTACGTCATTTCGGCATTTCTTTCCGCGCAAGACGCGGGAAAAATGCCGCGAAAAATGCTGATCGTAGGAGGATAGCGCGGACACATCTAGGATTACACGAGGGGCCTGTAACATAAAGAGATACGATCAATCTTAATTCTATGGTAAACCATGTATTGATCGTAAGACTGTGTCTCTTTATGTTACAGGCCCCAGGAGTGGTAAAATCACGGACTAGGACAATCAGGATGATTTCCGACAACCATTTAGACATGCGGACAATATCAGGAAATAATGCTACGTTATATATTCAGCGCTGTATTTTTTTTCCTCATATGCCTGCTATAGCCGTCATTCGCAAAGCTGCCCACACCGCAGAGGCTTTCGGGAGCCTTTGTGGAGGCGGCGAAAGTGTTAAAGAAAGGTGGGATGTCCTGAGATGTCCGCACGACAATGCAGACAAGTTGCCGAAGGTGTCAGGTTTATTTCCGCGTCCAAATTTTGTGTCCATTTTGGCTCGAATGACTATTGAATTTCGTGAAGGTTTGTTTCTAAAGGACATACAGCTGTGGCAATTTGGGCCTACATAAATATTACATTGTACAAAAGGTTTATTGTTTAAATTACGTTCTTTTTAAAATCGAATAGCTATAACATTTTGTATAAAGAGGTTGTTGCTAAATGGACATAAAATTTGAACATAAGAAGGGATTTCCTTCTTTCCCATGTTTCCTTCATCTCTTTTATTTATTTTTTATTCCTTTATTATTATTTTTTAATTCTAAGCGGCTTGCAGTCCCCTAAGCCCTCCCCGAACAGTATTTCAGCACCTCCCAATGTTTTGGTAACACTCATATTGCGAGTATGTCCCTAAAACAAAGCAGGTCGTTGATTGCACCTTGCCTGACAGACTGGTATACCAACCTTTCCAGTTTGAGTAGACCCTGTGAAGGATATCTTGGCTACCATAGGACTTTCACACATGACTCTACCCACTTCGGCAGCATGGGTTCGTGAGCATGGCACGACGTTGAACACACCAGCAGGCAGTCCTGCTTGATTCGCTAACTACAAGTCAAAAAGAACATCATAACTATGACGATTGATAGTGAAGATGTAAACAGAGGTGGAAATTATTTAAAATGTTCATTTTAATGGCAATTTCAATATTGAACGTACCATGCATTCAAAAAATTACTGTAAAAAGTCTATAAAACTGAGAAAAAATTCTCACTTCTCGTCGCTGGTTAACTTATATTGTACATTAGCAAATATGAAGATCCAATTCCACCCACGTAGGTCATGACACGATTACAATTTAGAATGCATGATACAGAACAATTATGGGTGTAGCAAAGTTGTTTCATTGTATATTCATGATAAAGGAAAATGGACCTATATTTGTATTGTCGTAGATCAGGCATACCTCACACAAGGCAAGTGCTGAAAGTGGTGTATCCTCTGCTGGTTTAACGACCACTGTGCATCCAGCAGCGATGGCTGCGGCCGCTTTTCTCGTAATCATTGCACTGGGAAAATTCCACTAAAATATATAGAGTAAGCAAAAAACGTACTTACATAAAATCTACGTGAATAGTATTCTTAAGGAAGTAAATTAAAACAAAAGGAGAGGAAACAAATTAGGTGGTATGGTGAATGAGAAACAACTGAAATGGGCTAATTGTTTGTACCTCCTACGGAAGCCGCCCCCCCCCCCCCCACGTCTGTCAAGAGCAGTAAGGATAAAAAGAGAAAATAATTACCTCCACTTTTTGAGTTTCACTGAAAAATGCCAAGAATGCGATAACATTTGTTTGTTCTGTTTCTCCCAGCAAATGTATTTGCGCATTGAAAATTTCGTCGTATTCACACTCATAACTGAATTAAAGAAGAAAAATTAAAATTTTAGTCCATAATCATAAAAGTAATTTAAAAATGTAAATAAACAAAAACTATTGACTCTTATTGTACTGGGCTATTTCAAGCTCCTCTCTATTTATATTTCTTTTATTTATTCATTTATAAAGAGGGTATCCCATTCAACATACGTTGGTATACCATGGGACCCTCTGAGTAAAGTATACTCATACCATCAAATTAAAAAAAAATAGTAAATGAGAAAAGGGTGAAAAAATCCTCAAAACAAAAACATATATACAGTTCGTCCCAGAAAAAAACGAAACCGAGATTAATCGATGTTTAATCATATCTTAATCACAATTATGATTAATGAATGACACTTTTGATGCCACTCATATGATACATATTTCACGAGTTAATAAAGACAAAACGAAACAGGGCTACCAAAATCGTTTGGCCAGCGATATCTGAATTTTAAAGAGATAATCACATATCTAAAAAGTTCATTTTCTGCCCTTTCAAATGACAACTTCAATCTGGAAAAATGAGCCAGGGATGACAAAGCTTTGTTGTTGTAAATTTGATGCTTGCATTTTCATGATTTATCAAATGCTCCCAGATCGTCTCCGTTCTGTTACCAGAAATACTCGTTGCTCTGATGTTAACTGCATGGTCAAGTAGGTTTAACAATGAAAACGTACCTCACTATCAATCATCTTTTATCATTTTGTACAAGCCACTCCATTTTGTTGACGATCAGACATGCATGAGGTCTTTGTCTTGTTCGTTTATTGCTAGGACAGGCAACCAGTACAAACGGATTCGTTTAATAAATCGTGGAAATGCAAGCATCAATTTACACCAACAAAACTTTGTCATCTCTGGCTCATTTTTCCTGATTGTGGTGTCATATGAAAGGGCAGAAAATGAACTTTCTAGAAACCTCTTTGAAATTTAGATATCGTTGGCCAAAGGACTTTTTGGTATCCCTGCTTCATATAGTCTTTATTCAATCATGCGTGAAGTATGTATCATATGAGTGGCATCAAATGAAAGAAGATGATTCAAGCTTTATGAATATGTGTTATTTATTAATCATAATTGTGATTAAGATATGATTAAACATCGATAAACCTCGGTCTCGTCTTTTCTGGGACGCACTGTACAATTATTGAAATCCACACAATACTACCTATACTACCTGATACACTGAATTTCATTCGAGTCTCAATTATTAAAAACATTAGTGTTCAAGGTGCAATTTCTAAAGCACTATATGTGCATTTGTATATTTACCTTTCCATCGCAGGAGATAAAGACACCGATAACTTTACAGCTATCATTATTGATTTATGAAACGAGATATCTCAATGTCATTTTCTGTTGTTTATAACCTTTTACATACATCGTACACAGCTGCACAGCTCAGAATTTTGAATGATTGTTGTGAAAAGCCTCAAAGTGGGTACAGTCGTGATGACTGAGCAATTTTAGATAGGGAAACAATTAGAAAAACGATAAGAAATTGGGACACTCTATATTACAACTCAGCCAAAATTAAACTTGTAGACACAAAGTCCCACAACCTAATGCTACGCTAGAGTTTTCCAAGCCATGAGATCAGGCAGGCTGTAACCCAGTATAGATGTAAAATGAAAATAAACAAATAAATTAATGATCCTGATGATAAAAATAAGAAGAAGAAGAAGAAAAAAAGAAAGAAAATAAAACACAATTCCTTGCCATGTTACGAACAAAGGAAATAAACTGTTCAATTTTTAAACATTGTTTAATCAACTTAACAGCATGACAATGTCTCATTATATTCCCAGTATAATTTTGTAGATCAGTGAGGTACCAACTCCGTAATATTGCGTTCACTGGTAAATATTTAACTAGATTTAACTAGAGAAACTTAGTTCACGCTTTGATATTTTTTCTGCTTGATTTTGGGAACGCGTTTTTATTCAATCACGGGCGTAAATCTGTAAAAAATTCTTTTCAACTGGGTAGATGACCTTTAATGGAGAACAAAGCCACCCCCTCCCCTCCCCTGATGAAAAGAAGGAATGCACAGATTTACGTCAATGTATTCAATTCACCACAAACCCAGCTGTCCAAACTGCAAAAGCTCCAAAATGTGGCTGCACGCATTGTTGCCCTGTCTAAGAAACACACTCATAGCACCCCTACACTCGGAAATCACTTCACTGGTTGCAAGTCAGAGATCGCATTATTTTTAAAATTTCTATTATTGTTTCCATTGTGTCAAGGGTTCTTCTCATTATGATGTAAGCTTAGTTCACAATTACACTTCTGTCACATCTTTACGCTCGGGTTCTCTTGTTCCAAAATCTGCAAAACATGGGGGGGGGGGGGGGGGGGTGGTGAGCTTTTGCCGACGCTGGTCCTAATTTAAGGAATAGCCTACCTATAGTCATTCTACAGCGTGGATTTGGCGCATTATGAATGTTATGAATTATAGTCATCACTTCACATCGGATATCATGGACTCTCATATTTTGACCCTCAAGTTATTATACAACTACCATACTAGTCTGATAATCCTTGCCACTCCAGATAGCGGATTATGCGAATATGTATGTACAGGGGTCGTCTCGTGGCCATTTCTTCATGCAAGCAGATTTACAAAACATGCAGAAAACTCGAGGAAATGGAGCGCAAACAAGACCTCATTAACAGCAGAGCGCAATATCTCTCATAATAGCCAAAGGCCTTTGACTTGCACAGAAGAAAGTAAACTTGAAATGATTGTTAAATTTATCTTTATAGGGTATAAATGATTTATAAAAGAATTATTGATGACATTATGCAGTTAAAGGCTGAAACCATTTGAGATATACTCAACAACAATAAAAAGTAAGTTCCCCTGGCACTTTTTGATATAACTCGATGAATATTCAATGAAAGTTTTTCATTCAAACAGCAACGTGTGCAAAAAGTTCCCCCCAATATTTTGAATGGTTATTTGTGAACAATTGGTCATGTTTTTTATAATGAAATTATGGTTTTTGCGGCAGTAAGTACTCGAAAAAGTGACACTTTGCGTTCCGTAATTTATTGCAGGGTTAACATGTATATTCTGCTTTCATTTCTTTTCATATTTTATTCATGTATAGACGCCTAATTTTTAATTTAAATTCAGGAAACTGCATTAAAAATCACGATTAAGAATGCAGTTTCATGAATTTTAATGACAGTTATGCTCCTTTACATGAACAAAAAACATAGATTCCCTGCATTGCATAAGGAAAAGCAAGGTGCAACTTTTTTTCTTGTACCAACTGCACTAAAAATCACGATTTCTTCATGAAAACATGATCAATATTATTGTTCACAAATAACCAATCGAATTGTTAGATAATTCTGCATACTTTGCTCTTTAAATTACAAAAACTTCATCAGATATTTCTCGAGTTATATTGAAAAATGTCAGGTGGGACTTACTTTTTTGCAAAGGTGTCGATCCGTGTTCATGATTGGGGGGGGGGGGGGTGACGGGCGAGGGAGCGAAGGCAGTGGCGTTTCTAGGGCTTATGGCGCCCGGAGCAAACAAAGAAGTTACACACCCACCACCACCCCCCCCCCCCCCCCCCCGAATGCCCAAAACTTATCTACGTTATTGTACAAGCGAGGGAGCAAAGCGACCGAGCGGTAAATTTTTCAATATTTAAACCTATAAAAAACGTAAAAACGTAATATTGCGTTCACTGGTAAATATTTAACTAGATCGGCTACAGAGAAATTAGTTCACGCTTTGATATTTTTTCTGCTTGATTTTGGGAACGCGTTTTTATTCAATCACGGGCGTAAATCTGTAAAAAATTCTTTTCAACTGGGTAGATGACCTTTAATGGAGAACAAAGCCACCTCCCCCTCCCCCCTCCCCTGATGAAAAGAAGGAATGCACAGATTTACGTCAATGTATTCAATCTACCACAAACCCAGCTGTCCAAACTGCAAAAGCTCCAAAATGTGGCAGCACGCATTGTTACCCTGTCTAAGAAACACACTCATAGCACCCCTACTCGGAAATCACTTCACTGGTTGCAAGTCAGAGATCGCATTATTTTTAAAATTTCTACTATTGTTTCCATTGTGTCAAGGGTTCTTCTCATTATGATGTAAGCTTAGTTCACAATTACACTTCTGTCACATCTTTACGCTCGGGTTCTCTTGTTCCAAAATCTGCAAAACATGGGGGGGGGGGGGGTGAGCTTTTGCCGATGCTGGTCCTACTTTAAGGAATAGCCTACCTATAGTCATTAGAAATTGCAATTTTCCGGATTCATTTAACAGCAATCTAAACACTTGCTTGTTTAATGCTTCCCTCTTGATTATCATATTCATCTATTGCATTTCTACTTTCTACTTTCTGTATTTATTTATCCTACCCTGGGCCTCGAGCATTCTACAGCGTGGATTTGGCGCATTATGAATTTTAATAATTATAGTCATCACTTCACATCGGATATCATGGACTCTCATAATTATTTACCCTGAGCTCATACCCTCAAGTTATTAAACAACTACCATACTTCTGATAATGCTTGCCACTCTAGATAGCGGATTATGCGAATATGTATGTATAGGGGTCGTCTCGTGGCCATTTCTTCATGCAAGCAGATTTACAAAACATTATGCAGAAAACTAAAGGAAATGGAGCACAAAAGTTGTGTAAAGAAAGATAACCTTGACCTCATTAACAGCAGAGCGCAATATCTTTCATAACAGTCAAAGGCCTTTTACTTGCACAGAAGAAAGTAAACTTGGAATGATTGTTAAATTTATCTTTATAGGGTATGAATGACTTATAAAAGAATTATTGATGACATTATGCAGTTAATGGCTGAAACCATTTGAGATATACTCAACAACAATAAAAAGTAAGTTCCCCTGGCACTTTTTGATATAACTCGATGAATATTCAATGAAAGTTTTTCATTCAAACAGCAACGTGTGCATGCAAAAAGTTCTCCCCAATATTTTTGAATGGTTATTTGTGAACAATCGATCATTATTTTATAATGAAATTATAGTTTTCGTGGCAGTCGGTACTCGAAAAAGTGGCAATTTGCGTGTCGTAATTTAGGGTTAACATGTATATTCTGCTTTCATTTCTTTTCATGTTTTATTCAATCATGTATAGACGCCTAATTTTTAATTTAAATTCATGAAACTGCATTAAAAATCACGATTTAACAATGCAGTTATGCGCCTTTACATGAACAAAAACATAGATTCCCTGTATTGCATAAGGAAAAGCAAGGTGCAACTTTTTTTCTTGTACCAACTGCACTAAAAATCACGATTTCTGCATGAAAACATGATCAATATTATTGTTCACAAATAACCAATCGAAATATTAGTTAGATAATTCTGCATACTTTGCTTTTTAAATAACAATTTCTCGAGTTATATTGAAAAGTGTCAGGTGGGACTTACTTTTTTGCAAGGGTGTCGATCCGTGTTCATGATTGGGGGGGGGGGGGGGGGGGGTGACTGGCGAGGGAGCGAAGCCAGTGGCGTTTCTAGGGATTATGGCGCCTGGGGCAAACAATGAAGTTACACGCAATTTCTTGTGCAATTTACCCAGGCAATTTTGCAATTGATCACCGCAGTTGAGCGGTAGCTATAGAGAAGCTCGAATTTTATACATTGATAAACGGTTTTCTATTCACACACTTCTACAATCGGAAGCAAAAACGAAAACCCTATAGCTTTGAGAAAGAGTCGAGAAATTCAACAAGGCTATAGTTGAAGTTGAGATTTCTTTCAAAAGTTGAACCTTTGCAAATAGTGTTTTATACACTTTATCCTTTCTTGGGGGCGCAATATTTAGCAGGAGTCATATGAAACTTACATGACATAGCCAGCAAAGCAATTACATAATATATAATATGGAATTATCAAAGGGTCATAGGGGTTTTTCAAATTTTTTACCCTTTAAGCTTTTTAAGAACTATATACTGGGGGGGGGGGGCGATATTACGAGATCCTGAAAGAAATTAATTATGCGCGGGAGTAAAGCAACCAAGCTTTGGAAAATATGCGGATTTCAAACCTTCAAAAACTAGATTTCTAGTGCATTTACATGTACACTGCGGATTTGGGGGCGCATAATCCTTAAGGATTATGATTTCTCTTCATTTCCCCCTTTTTCCTTTCTGTCCTTTGCGTGTTTTGCGCCCTCCAAGTGCCGCCCGGGGCACTTGCCCCCTGCCCCCTAGATACGCCATTGAGCGAAGCGACCAAGCGGGGGAGGGTGTGGGACTACTTATACACATAAAACTTACATTTTAGAGCATCCCAAAATGGGTTTTAATGAAAAGAACGAATGCACGGATCTATGCCAATGGACGGAACCCCGTAATTGAAAATAACAATGCGATATTTTCTCATTGAAATTTTGGATTTTATTATTTCCTTACTTTTAATCATTAAAGAATGTGATGGTATTTCAAGATCAAATATAATGAGTTTGGATAATTATTACTTTTAAGTTAATGTATCACAATTCTTATTTATTTTATCCAAAAATATTGTGGGATGATAATACCGGCCATCCCCCATGCACCTCATTTTTTTTTGGTTGTTGTTGAGTATATCATATAGGCTGTACACTGTGATAAAGCAATTTGCCTATTTGTTGCACATCGATCTGTCATTAAGTTGACAAAAATGAACCATCAAGAACAATACGGTTTATGCAACTGAATAGTTATAGTATACAAAGCAACATTACTGTGACGGTGTGCTGTTTGTGAAATACCCACCGACAAACACTTATGATGTTTGAATGGCTTGAATTGACTTTATTAAAAACCATTGCTCATCAATATTTTGTTTCAACAAGAAAACGAGAGAGAAAAGATAGTAACAAGTTATATACTTTTCAAATAACGAAATATGTAAACATATCAGTATATGTAAACATATCAGTGTATGTTAATAACGTTTGGTTCGTATATACATGTACATTGATCATGTAGATTGATATGAATCAGACTGTATAACTGTTTATGATCACCACTCAACACTGGTTCACATTTGTTAATCACGTATCGAATGTCTCTCTCTAATAAGGTGCGGTATTGAAAAGAAGTCATGGGCAATATAATATTATATTTTTTTCGTGACGTAAGTAACATAAAAGCTAAAACTTGTCGAATGGTTCGTCACTCCTCTAAAAGGTCAACAACGTCCTTAGAAGAGAGAGAGAGGGGGGGGGGGGGGGTTCTGGGCAATCTCTACTTTTTAAACCAAACATTATTGTCACCCATACTTTAACCACGCCTTAATTTGCGCAGTTTTTGCATGACTATTGAGCACCCTCGTCTTCCAAATTCGCTCCACAGTGCCCGACATAAATGAGATTGAGAAATACTTACAGGTGTAATCATAGCTGCTACTCCTACGGGTTGTCGAATAAACATCATCCGTTTGGTCTTGAAAGGAGAAGGAACGACATCACCATAGGCTCGACGAGCCTCCTCCGAGAACCACTCGTTAAATGATGCTGCATAGCCGACCTCACCCATCGCTTCTGCCAAAGGCTTGCCCTAATATCCATGAGCAAGACAGAGTAAGTTTTGAACGAAAAATTGTGGGAACCTGTATAATAAGAATAACGACCATGCTAGGTTAAACATCCCTGTGCATACGCCATGCAGATCGTCTTACCTACTCTTAAGCTGATGGGAGCCTTTTTGTTCAATTAACATAATTATTTCAATGAATTTCAATGAATTTCAATGATAACTGTATTATTTCAAACGATTCAATACTTTATCTTTGCTAAAGTTCGCATAACTTGACAATTAACATGATTACTAGTGTCCATACACGCACACACGGTGTAATCCATGTTCGAAAGGGAGGGGCTGAAAAGTTTGTTTTTCACGGCAATATGAAATTGGTCGGGAAATTTGGATCCACAGTGATATTTTACAAATAATATGGGATTATCAAAGGGTCATAGGAGTGAATAACTTCATGAATGGCTATATGCAATAGAAAGGGTATGAAAGGTATAACAATTTAAAGCGATCATTATTATCATCGGAAATGCATCTAATACCCTTCAGGTAAAAATTATGGTCACTAATAAAGCTCAGAATAATAACAAAAATTAATTGGACAAACTGAAAAATTAATCATTGTTTTTACCTCCCGAATCGTTTTAAATGTTTCTCATGAAATGGATTTGTCGTAATGTGCCTGTGTGTTTCGATCCTTCGGCCTATACCCAGTTAATACGTGCGTTTCTACTGTGTACCTTCATACCCGCGTTCAAACAGGACTTGACTTTGAAAACATCCTCATTTCGCTTAAACGCTAGATTCAAGGCCATGCATGCACTGTAACATGTTAAATTCATCAAAACTCACGTGACCGCTTGCCATGTCAAACAAGCAGAGAACGAAATGGTTTGTTTATCAGTGACCTACGTTTTCTGATGTCAAAAGTTTAGCCAAAGCTTCTTGATTCTGCATCATCAGTTCCGCCCATCGTCGAAGAATTACGGCCCTCTCCTAAAACAAAATTGAAAAGAAAACATTTTGATCACGTTACTTTTTCCAGTCTGGGGTTATGAACTCATTTTTACAAACTCAAATGCTAACATAAATTAAAGGTAAATAACATTGCATTGCTGCTTTTTAGAAATGCTCTAGACAATCCGAAAATATTGTTGGTGGGCAATCCCACCAGCAACAATCAGTACAATACTAAAACGGGAATCGCGGTTGACAATAGCAGCTGCTGATTGCCAAGTTAATTGCTATAAACTACAATGTCACCTTTAAGTCATATTTCAAGCACAGCGTGGGGGTATAATGGTATGATAGTTAAAAGTAGCTTTAAACGGGAAACCTTCATCCAAGTTGACCTGACTGGAAGCAGAAAAATAAGAAAACAAGAAGTGAAAGTTTGCAAATCGGATAAAGAATGAAGTTATGAATCTTTCAGAAGTTGAATCATTAATGTTAAAGAGATCCTCAGATTGGTGTCAGATAGTTGCTGTCTTACTACACAGCCGCTGCACAGTCAGTTGCATGACAGCATCGTTTACAATTATTGTTAACAAATCGGGAAGAATACAGGTCTATATATAACGGAGAATTACGACCATTTTGTTTCGTAAATTAACGGAAGCGCATCTCACATTACAAGCCATAGCTGCCCTGTATTCACATTAATAGTTGGCACTTAGCCAGATGTCGGTAATGTATGTATAAAAATGTCTATGAAATATCAATAGAAAATTATGTGTAGGGCTATTACTGCTTCCTCCTACGAACAGGGTTCAAAGTCGAATTCTAAAGCGTAATAGAACAATATCCATGATATAAACAGCCTTTACAATTTATTTCTTGTCCAGACAAATATCTAACAATGGGAAACACTTGAAAATATACGTATGCTTTTCGTACATCAGTGCATTTAAATTATGAACATTATTTTCATCTAGTGCAGATACTAGTAGTCATGAAATATTGCATCTATCTCTTAGAAGCTGATGTTTGCAACAGCCAGTAGGCACAAATATATTATTTTTTGCTATGTTGGGCAAACCTCCGACAGTCTAGGGGTGTTAAAAGCACCTTACGTTCTGAAAATGCTTGTAGAAAGCATGCCGATACGAATGATAATAGTAAAGAGTGACTAACTATAAATCAATTTACGAATTATGGAAGTCTCTCACGGCAGAACCCCGGTAGCGAACTCATCTATCCATCTATTATTTATGATACCATCTTTGTCTTTGTTAACTTTCTAAAGTCAGTAATTCCCGTTGTTCACAATCAGCTGACACACCGATTCATTTAGACATTGTATTGACTATCTTTCAGGAATGCTTCAATTACCAAATGGCCCTAAAAGATTCGATCATGTATTGTTATCTCCTTGTTCTGTGAAATATATTCTCACTATAATAATAGATTATGGCCTACTTCTAATATTCAACTTTATAATATTCGAAGTTATTTGAGATATAGAAGCAGTAATAACATTTTTCGAACCTTGGTAGTGGTATCTCTCCAAGGTCCGTAGAAGGCATCGTAAGCGACTTTGATGGCTTCCTCCATATCAGAAGCATTACCATCAACAACAGTGGCGATGGTGGATCCATTGGCCGGGTTAGTGACTTCGTACGTCGCTCCTGACTTCGCAGCGACCCAGGTCCCGTTGATGAAGGCCTGTTCGCGGAAAAGCGAACCGTAACTCGAAGAGGTCGACATATTAGACCATTGCTTGTAACCCCAGAGTGGTACAGGTGCGTGCTGGTCCGATGCTAATGAGGTGACTGCCAACGATGAATGGAGTGGAACGGATGCACTTCGATAGCCGCGGCGGAGAAGGGTTTTCAGCAGGACGCCCGCTCCTGGTAATCTGCTTCCTAGTTTGTGAGCCATGATCTTAGAGCAATACTTATTTGAAAGGTTATGTGTTTTATAAAGCTGGTATTTTAGTCTTCGTTCCTTCTGAGTGACCTGTATCCATCCACGAAAAAGTTAGTCGTCTAAAGGTTTTCGTTACACAACCGTATAGATCCACGCAATAATCCCTGAAATATAAATTAGAGAAAATTAATACACTTACAGTGGTGTACCCCCCCCCCCCCCAACACCCAATCGGGTGGCCTGGAAATGAAAAAGGACATTAAGAGAGAGAGAGAGAGAGAGTAAATTTGGATTAGCAGCGGCATGCACTGGGCAACCCATGAAGGTAAATCATTTTTATCATTCCCCTTCTGTGTAGCATGGATCAACCACTGACGGGCATCATAGCTCATGCAAATACTGTGAGCAAATTTAGACTTTGTTATACACAAACACACAAAATGACGTTAATCTTGCACTTTGACCTGACGCATAAAAGAAAAGGGACGGCCGATGAAAAGTTATAAAATAAACAATGAAAATTAATTTAGCCAAAGATAGCATTATAAAGTTACAGATTTGCCATGGATTTTGAACTCTGAGGGTTTCACAATGCAGTGATAAAAAAACACATTTGGGAAAGATGTGAGTCCCCTCCCTCTCCCCCTCCCCCGTGATTTAGAACACAATCATAACTAGATGAATCTTCGACCGCGCGCGGTCGGAATTTATGCCTCCGCCATCACCAAATTGGAAATGTAGGCCTATGGCATACAATATACACTCTAAAAAGGATTGGTCCAACAAAATTACAAATCTTTTCACTTAAAAAGCACAGGAGACAGAAAATTTATTTCATTTCATTTCCATCCCGTACAAATAAAAAACTTACCATTGATGACTTACAATCATCAAATACACCAAGGAAATAGATATTTCATAGCAAATAGACCACTGTCCCCTTGAAATTTCTAAAAATATAGGTAGGCCTAGACTCCATACATCATGACCTCTATGACCTTTGAACTTTGACCTTGAGACCCTAAAATCTAATCCGTTCATCGTCCTTCACATATGCATACATGGGCCAAGTTAGAAGCTGATCTGTCAAACAGTTCTTCGGTTATCAC
The DNA here is from genome assembly GCA_025617745.1 of Heliocidaris erythrogramma. Lineage (NCBI taxonomy): Eukaryota > Metazoa > Echinodermata > Echinoidea > Camarodonta > Echinometridae > Heliocidaris > Heliocidaris erythrogramma. Next base: position 10,377,656 of record CM046853.1, on the reverse strand, counting down.
GAGAACTAACCATTTTTATGTACATAATTACCTCTGTGAACTTTGACCTTTGACCTTGAGACCCCAAAATCTAATCAGTTCATCGTCCCTCACATATGCATACATGGGCCAAGTTACAAACTGATCCAAAAAACGGTTTTGAAGTTATCGCGAGAACGAAAAGGGGACGGACGGACGTACGGACGGACGGACGGACGACCCGAAAACATAATGCCTCCGGCACCACCTACGGTGGGCGGAGGCATAAACGGTTCATAAAAATGTAAAATCTCCACCCCCCCCCCTTTATTTTGGGGGACGGTGGCTTGTCAGAATTTTTTTTTTACCTGTGCCCCTTGAAAATAATCTGCCACCGTCCCTGAAAAGAGGAATTCGTTAGCTCAAGATCAGTAACCTAAATAATAAAAGACCATTATAATAATAATAATAATAACGTCTTATTTACCCAGGGTAGCCACTTCAGTTATCAAACTGCTCTTCCAGCGGGCCCTGCATAATGTTACTATTACCCTTCTCCATTCTAATATGCCGAGCGCCTGGCTAGGAGGCAGAAGGTCCCATTTTTGAAGTCTTTGGTATGACTCGGCCGGGGTTGGAACCCACGACCTCCCGTTCATGAGGCGGGCGCTCTAACCAACTGAGCCAACATGCCCGGTTAAAAATCTTTCAAAATTCCATTTTATGATTAAACTATTACGCAATATTGAGCAAAGCAACGAAAGTTAGAAAAAAAAAAGAATTACTTAACCCTTCAAAAAGGTATTATTTTATGCAATACAGTGCTTATGAAAAAAGGTACACACTTTTAAACTATCCTCAAAAACCATATACTAGTAATTTCACAATAACGATATGCTTTTTCCTTATACACAATAATGGGTGAGGGTCTGGTTTCATCTGATGACACTATGAGTATTGACATGTAGAGTGCTAGCTACTTTGGCAAAACTCGCAAAAATTGGTTTGCCAAAATATGCCTCAGTCTTAAACTTGATCAAATTTCCTATCAAAAGTGGCATAATTACTTGTGAATTATGACGCCCTGGGCAAAAAATGCAGAGAGCGGTATATTTTTTTTGTTTGCATTTTTAACCCCCCCCCCCCAAAAAAAATGCAATTTCTTATAAATTTACCATGAAAAATTTGCAATTCAAGTTGAACAGTGAAGTTGTGCCCCCTACTTCTGCCCAGTCTACGTTATCGTACAAGCTATAGGGAGCAATGCGACTGAGCTGGGTTTTCTCCCCTTTTAATTTTTAAGCCCCAAACGCAATTAATTTCCTTAAGCATTTTACCCAGGAAAATCCACAATTGAGCACTACAATCAAGGGGTAGAAATTGGACTTTTAAACATCTATAGCGGTTTTCTATTCACTTTCTTTTTAAATGGGGAGCAGAATTTGCGAAAGCCCTTAAGAATTTATCGAGGAATTTAGCAAGACAACCTATAAAGTTGAAATTTATTTCATATGTTGAATCTTTGCAAATGCTATTTTATATACCCTATATCCTATAGGCATCATATTTAACAACAGGCTGATATGAAATTTTACATGATAGCGAGCAAAGCAACGAAAATTACAACGAGAAACGCTATTTATAAACTATAGGCCTATCTTATATATTATTGGGGCGCGAAATTACGATAGTTTGGAGGAAGCATTTTAAACGCTCAAAATATGTATTTCTAATGCATTTCCCATGCGGATTGGGGGCACATAATCCCTTTTTTTCCTTTTCTTTTTGCGTTTTTTGTGCCTCTACAAGTGCCGCCCGGGGCACATGCCACCCCCTTGGATACGCCACTGCCTATCACGCAGTAACTACATGACTTTGTTTTCTGTTAACTATCACCCCCCCCCCCCCCCCCCCGGTATGATTGATTGTTCAAATCAGTTATTGATAGTTAACGCGGAACTTGCAGTTACTGCCTGATTATAGGTACTTTAATCATATTTAAGACAGAGTCGTTTTGCGCAAATCAGTTTTTGTGAGTTTTACTCACACAAGGGTAAGATCTTGTCAATAATAATAATGTCCTCCGGACACTGACCCTCAGCCATAATATTTGTCTAAGAAAAATCATATCGATATTGTGAAATTTTCATTTCGGAGAATATCTTAAAGGTGTGTACATGTTTTTAATACGCACTATATATCTTTATTGTATTATACTGGGGGCACGGAATTAAGATCCCGAAGAAACAATTATGGGAGGGAGCAGAGCGACTGAGCTTTAGAAAATTTTGCATTTCTTAAAAGACTTTTTCTTAATGCGCTTTATCTTTCATTGTATATTTTGTTAAGGTCCATAATCTTTCCTTCTTATCCCCTAGGTTTCTATTTCTCTTTTTTTTTCATTTTTGCGCCCCCCCCCCCCTCCAAGTGCTGCCCGCGGCACATGCCCCTTCTGCCTCCCTCCCAAATAAGCCACTATATACAGCGGTGTAATTACAATATTTACAATTAGGGAAATAGCTTAATAATATTGAGTATTATGAGGTACAAGCCCTTGTTTTTGACGGGAATGATTACAAAAACAAAGGGAGATGTGGTAATATAGGCCCTGTCCAAAGCAATGCCTTGTGCACAAAGGACTATTTTTTCATCAGTAATTTCTGGAGTCTTCCCTTCGCATCTCCTTCTATTGTCCCTGAAAGGAGGTCTGTATCAGAAGACTATACTGGGTAGTATGGCTGTTAGTTCATCTGTTTTTGTGCAAACAATCTCTCTGGAAATTATACAGGTCACGGGGGGAATGGCGCATAATATACCGGAGATGTTAGGCCTGAAGTATAACAGTCTATGATCGATGATATGCCATTCCAGATAAAAAATAAAGATATACATGTATATCCAAATAACCATTTGCTTTAAATTCATTCCTTCACTTAATTTACCACCCCGGATACACCAGTAATGACAGTATACATCTTTATATAGGCAATCAAAATGCAAAGTGCTTGCAAGTATAGCGTCAATTTAAGTGATACATGGATACCGTATTGAGCACAAGACACAGTCACACCACACAATGTTAAATCGGGGGAAATGTTACATGCTCAAAACAATTATGCTCAATAACAGCTACATCAAAGCAATCGCTAGTATTATTTATACGGTAATCTTTACATATATGTTTAACATGAAACAATCAACAATAATTATAAGTATAAAGGCATCCAGTACCATTCATTCATTCATCCATCCATCCATCCATCCATTCATTCACGGAGATCCTGCAGATCCATTTATGTCATTTCAAATACACGTACGGTAGATTCTAATTTTTTAAAAGGAACAGGTGTATTTTAATATTGAGTAGACTTTAGACAGTAGTTTTGTTTTTAATAAAAGTCTCCACTGGAACTATTATGTATCACAGCAATGAAGTAACATGACCGTATATTATAGCTCCTGTTGAATAATCGTTAGAATTAAGTTTAGTGGGCATATTATGGGCATATGGGAGTGAATTGAAGGGGTCGATTCCAAGGATTTTGGGTGCTACAGTACACGATACTATTACTAGAACTTAGTACCGGTACCGTGCGTGAGGGTGTCTGGTGGATGCATCTACTTCCCGTACCCCACCACCGACCAGGTAAACTCCTTTTCTGAAATGAAATATTTTCTAGCTGCCTACAACAGTCTAAGAAGACGAGATCCTCCTCATTGAACATATTCATGAAATATATAGCCGAGTCTGAGCCTGCGATCCCGGGCTACGATCTCCACTTAAAGTTTAAGTCGGACATTTGCTTTGTAATAATTACGAGGAGGGGGTACCGGTAATAACTATAATTAACACCATTAACACCGCGGCGGATAAACGTTTATACTTACCTGTACTACTGTAGTTGTAGTATTGTACTGTGTGCATGCATGGTACGTGTCGATCGACGCCGTTGGCTTCGACTTTATGATAATGTATGCTGCATTCGATACTAATGTGTTCCAAAATACTACTTTACTAGTACGTACTACCTGACTACTACTTTGAACTCTGAGGGAAGCAAAGCAGTGAATGTTTACTCACCTAAATCCATCTGCCACCCCTGGCCAAACCCAAGGCAAAGTCAGGAGCCTGAATTGTTATCACCACGACTCTTGGCTCTTGCTTCCCCGAGGCTCTTGTTGGGTAGCTAGCTGCTGTTTAGCTTGAACATCGAATAGTTACCAGACGACGGTACGATCTAGCGACTAGCGTTACTTACTGCCTACTGGTTTACGATCTTGTGTTCCATGTCATGGCCGAACCTGGACCAAGTGATGACGAATGGGTGGAGGAGGTATGTTTTTAAGAACTTAATTAAAATGCTTCACCCAGTTGTGGTCCATGTTGTAGTGACGTCTGGTGAAGATTGCATATACTGATATAGGCCTAGATCTACTGCACGCTAACTGCTGACGAAATAGGAAGCTAAGTTAGGGACCTGGGGACAGCATGCTATATTCAGTATGTGGGACTACATGTAGCTTGTGAGTGCTGTGATCTGTATAGTCTAGTGCCTTTGTCCTTGTGAGCACTTATGCTAAGGCTATGACAGAGTTTCAAAAAGACATTCCACATCTAATGGTGTTCCTACTTCATCATAGATATATATCTAAATTACATTTGGGGTTTTCTTTTTCAATTAAAAAAATATAATTCACTAATAATTGTGATTGTATTTTGGTAGCAGCAATGAACATGATGAATATTTGTGATAGATGCTTGGTAATTTTTTGGAGTGGTATAGAAAATATGCCTTTTCCATAGTTATTGGAATGATTATCTGTCGTCTAAAAAATGTTGAGGAATTAGAAAAGGAGCATTTAAATACTTCATTCTCATTTTGGAAACGCCAAATCTTAAGCAGAGTATATTTTGAAAGCCCCTATCTGATATTTATCATCTAGCAAATATTGATGAATTCATTCCTGCTTACAAAGTTACATGTAGGGGTGGGAGTTTCGGGTATTTTTTCAAATCGGGAACCCGACGATTTTTCGGGCGGGTTCCCGGTTACCCGAAAATCATATAACACAAATTACAAGCTTATATTTACCCCTAAGAAGCTATTAACACTGGGAAAAACTCCTTCGTGTTTGGCACCTGAAATAAACAATTCAAGGGAAAAAAGAGACTGGGAAAATCGCGGGCGCAAGACATGATATTAGGCCTAAGCCTCCTAAATTTAATCCATAGAAATCATCGATAATAATCATGCCAGCGCCTTAGCCTTAGGTAAATAACGGTCAACAGTCCCTTGCACATGTTTATCCAAAAATACACACATGAACTTGAAAGGAAGGGAAATACAATGAAATCTCAAAGAAAAACTTGTTTGAGACGATGATCATGATGATTCTTTATAATTTTGCACGAGCAGCCCTTGGGAATTTTGACATCCGATCGTAAAGAGCAAGAGGCAAACTTCACGCGTAGTATCAATTGATGTCCCTGACGAAAATGGCGAGCTTTCTCTGCTACAGTCCTCATACACACATACGTGTACACATTGTAATTCCCCACGCACGATCAACGATAGTTTCCTTCTCAAACAACTCATCGCGCCGCGTCAATTATTGAAATTCACACACACACATACACACACTTCATGTACCACAGTCTACTGATATTTGTAAATGTATGCTAGTCCGATCTCTCTTCGTATACACACACAGACACGCTCATAAGATCATGCTTCTTTTATTTAGAATTTAGAAAGTGCAAGTTCATAAACGAAAACTGAAAACAAGATTTTTATATTTTTTCCTTTTTTTTTTGGGGGGGGGGGGGGGGTAATCATTTCTTTCTGAATGACTCTCTCTCTCTCTCTCTCTCATAAATGACAGGGTTTATTTTAAAGAAAGGGTTCTTAAACTGCTTTGCCTGAATTAAAAAAAATGCGTGGGCCTAGTGTATTAGCGTTTAGACAATAGTGATGTAACCCTTATAAGTTATAACCCGTCCCTCAACGTTACGGCCCCACCCCTTCCCCCACGTGATGGAGATCGGAGACAATAATTAATAAATGAAACAAAGGAAACATGCATAGATGTCTTCTCAACAGTCAAGTAGTCAACAGGTAACTTTTCATTATGACATTTTCGTTGTGCATGTACATGTATTAAAATAAAAACGTTCTTTCAAAGGACTAAATGCAAAACAAAGAAGAGCTGGTATGTGTTTTCTGTCATCGGCATGATCTTCATAACCATCATATCATCATCATAACATAATTATCATATCATCATGATCCATGATGATCGTCATTATAATCATCATCAAAGACATCGATCATCATCATTATCATCTTGATAATCATTATCGTGAAAACAAGTATCATCATCATAAAAAAATATCAAAAAATATCAAGCCAACCACTTCATCCCTGCCCGACCGTAACTTCATCCTTTTACGCACATGCGGTTCCCCTTTGATATTCGATCTGTTTATACGAAGCGCCTTCGCGCCCAATGCCGCGGCGGTGTGAATTAAGGATCAAAGGAACGGGGAGGAAAAAAGGCGCAAACCTTCATTGGCTGGTTGGCATATTTTGCACATGTCATGACTTGTGGTCATCAAATGAGGTCACAAGCCCAATTTTATGAATGAAATTCTTGATCGTGCGCACTCTAGACAGCCTTTGCTTCCCATGCCTTGTTTTTCACTTTCACATGAATGAAGGATATTATTTTGGATATATCGCCATGGATATAATCTGATTTTAGTAATTTCGAATTTATTAATTGTGTGCTAAAGTTTCAGGAATTGTGACAGTGCCAAATCGTGCTCGCGCTTAATCTTGTTGATGTTAATACATCTGTTCATGTACGAGTCATATTCATGATGAGATGCCGCGTGCGAGTATGGAGCGACGGTTGATGTTGAATATGGATGAGTTTGTAAGCTTTACGCCCGTTGATCGCTCATGACTACGACATATTGTTTACTCCAAATAAGGGGGAAAGGCATTCAAATGCAAATTATATTATGGGTTCGATGAACCAATGAGCATGCAGTCTCTGAATCGCGGCTGTGGGCTTTGCTGTCTGTGTATACGAATGTGTAAGGTTTAAGGGTTATGTACTGTATTATAGTAAGTTGAACGAATCGAAAGCGCATCACTGCAGTGGGGCGCTACATGTATAAGTCGTATTCATGATGAGATGCCACGTGCGAGTAATCCGAGTATGGAGCGACGGTTGATGTTGAATATGGATGAGTTTGTAAACTTTACGCCCGTTGATCGCTCATGACTACGACATATTGTTTACTCCCAATAAGGGGGAAGGGCATTCAAATGCAAATTATGTTATGGGTTCGATGAACCAATGAGCATGCAGTCTCTGAATCGCGGCTGTGGGCTTTGCTGTCTGTGTATAACGAATGTTATAGTAAGTTGAACGAATCCAAAGCGCATCACTGCAGTGGGGCGCTACATGGATTTTTCATTGAATGGATTTTTCATTTAATGGCTGGTCGACGATGAGTAATCATTAAAATACTTATTTTCGGGAAACGGGCATGTAATATTTTGACCCGGGACCCGATGCTCTCGGGCGGGACTCGGGTACCCGGTTTTTAGTCCCAGCACTAGTTACATGTATGGCTAGAGTGCCCAAGTCTGCGCAGTGCCCATGTCTGCGCACACGCGTAACTGCGCGATTCTAATAAAACAAAACACGCAACGAACACAAACTTTTCATCTTTATCACAGCGATAGGTATTCATGCAAAAAACGAGTCAAAATAATGAAAAACGGTCTTATTTCAGACATTTTATTCACAAGCCTTAAAATGTTGTCTTTCACGTCAAAACTCCCGAACTGCGTGTAAAATGAATGAGTGCGCAGACATGGGCACCATTGTTTTTTTCAATGTTGAAATGACACGACCACCGTTTCTTGTGAAAATGACATCGTTCTTGCTCTAATTTTGATGAGATTTTTTGCAGACTTACTCTTTAGAATATCAGGAATAATATAAAATTAAGCTTTAGAGGAATATTGAAGAAATTCTTGTTCATTTTCAGATCAAAACCTTAGATGCGCAGACATGGGGCTCCCCATCATACTTTAATTCTGGTGTTTCTTTTACAGTAGTGCAGTAGTGAAAGTTTGCTATCGCTATATAAATAGCTATGGACCTACAAATGAAATTCTGAAGCTTTATCAGTGGTAAGCCTACCCCTGTTCTCAAATTAACCTGAATGATATCTTAACTTAAAAGTTAAAACTGTCACTATTTTTTCAGGAGCATCTTGTCTTGGTGGAGTTGACTGGAGTGCTTGATTATCACTACTTTGCCAAATCGGACAAAGTTTGCAAGTTCTTGGTGAGCAAAACAATATCTGAATGAAAGCAGAGAGAAGAAAGATACCTGTGAGCTTTTGAACGATATTAGATCTATCTATCTCTCTATCTATATCTGTCTATCTACCGGTATGTCCCACAGCTTGGAGACTGTTGGTGCAGCAATATGATGGATCTTGAGACACAGGTTCTCCGTGACTTTCTATCTTCAGCTAGCTGTTCTAGTTAGCTGTTCTAAAAAAGACATTCCTGTCCATTGCAATAATGTTATCAATCCGGGGGGTTCATAAAGCTGTTCGTAAAGTTACGTATGACTTTACGAACGACTTGAATATGAAGTGCCAGATAGGATGCCCAAATTTTTTCCTGATGTTTTAACAAAGTGTGACTGTGTTTCCATTAACCTCAATTAAAATATGGCAAAAATTGTTTGTTATAATAAGAATGTTAATCTACACCTGCACAGTTCAATTTTAGTTGATGCAGTTAAAAATTATTGAGCATCCCATTTGGCTTGTCATATTTAAGTCTTTCGTAAAGTCATGCGTAACTTTATGAACAGCTTTATGAAACACCACCCAGGTCTTAGTCGGTCTGCCCCTTTTTCTACTGTCGTTGGTTCCTACTTGCAAGATGGTGTTTGGTGTTTGGTGTTTGCCAAGTTATTCTTCCATCTAGTTACATTACCAAAGTCATGTGATACTCTGGAATTATCTTGATATTGATGTTCTTGCCTTTTGGTACTCTACTCTGAAAAGAAATTACAAGTAAACCATAAATACAGATACCTGACTAATATGTATTCTGCTGAATCGATGATTTGTTTGTCTAATGCTTTAAATGCTTTTGAGGTTCTGTTTGTTTGAGAGTCCAAGGGTTTGAGTGTTTATAAGTATTATGCCCGTTCCAAACCAGTTTTCCTGCTTAACTTCCCAGGCGAAAACCTCACAATTTTACAAGCACGAATTCTGTAGGTTACCGGGAGAAGTACAGGAGCACCTTTTAGAGCGACCTCACTTCCCTGGGAAAGTTGCCATTGGTTATGAATTCCACGTTCAATCGGCCAGCAGTCAGATCAGATTCAGGGCACACATGTTTGTGTTTTCGCGCAGAGTTTTAAAATGAAAGTCGATGTGATGGCATGGGAGCATAGTGTGACCGGCCGGACATATTTCACCAGGGAATAAGTTCTCCGCCGACCTTTCAAACCAACCACTTACCCGCTGAAAATTTCTTTTCCCACGTAAGTTCTCCACCTTGGTATAGAGGGTTCCCAGAAGTAGCCATGCTGGAGGACATAACAATAAAAACCTGTGCATTAGACCCCGACGACAATGGCTTTTCATAGTCTGATGCACAGGTTCTTATTGTTATGTCCTCCAGCATGGCTGCCGTGAGAACCCTCTATAGGTGGAGAAGTTACACTGGGAAGCTATTTGACTTTACGTGGGTAATTTTGTCCTTGTTCCTTTCAGACCGGACTTTCCCCACGTACCTCTGAACTTACGTGGAAAACTTCCCGGGAAAGTGCTTGATTTGAAAGGGGTATGACATACAGTTATGTACATGTACTTAACAATATCCACACTTTAAGAAAAAAGTATATTTATATACTGGGTATATATATATATATACAAGTATACATGTATATATATGAATAATGGGGAGATTTGGAAGAGGAGGCAATGTGAGAGCTACATTATGATTTAAAACTGAAAAGCAATACAATTATCTCCATTTTATAAACTATATCCATATTTTTTGTTTAGGGAATGGGAACAGAGAATCCGGTCTTACAGGTTGGAAATTATGTATTCAAGGGAGAATATAAAAAGTCTGTGGGCACAGCTGTTTTCTTTGAACAAGGTAGGTGTGCTTTAGTAATTTTTAGTTGCTTCAGCGACAATGGCTCCATAGTCAATCGCTAACAATAGTGGAATTCCCAATCCATAGACCTAGCACTGTACCTAATCTTAACCTAATCCCAACCTAAAACCCAATGTGAAAGCAACCATTTATCCCTTACCTGTCTTCTTTGACAAAGAGACAGCATAGGGCTTATGTTGCCACAGTAAAATCTCTATTTTTCTTTTCTACCCCCCCCCCCCCACCCCCACCCATCCATATGAAATGTAGTCCTACTGTAATTTTAAATGCCAAAACAAAATATAAATTTCCCATGGACATAAAAGACAATCACATCATGTGGATGCTCAGTGATTCTGAGCAGTAAATGTCAAAATGTAGACTCAGATATGAGAATTGTAAAAAAATGCTTATGAGAGATTGTGAGGTATGCTTCTTACTACATGTTAAATGAAAAAAAGTACATGATGTACTTTTTTTATTTATTTATTTTTTCATTTACACATAAGTCAGGGTTGGCATGATTTAAAGAAAATTAATGAATAAAAATGCAAAGAAATACACGCATGTAAGAAACTTTGTTATTGATTTTGCAGATGCCACAAAATATCACTCAAAAATGATTGTATGCTTTTTCAAATTTGTTGGCTAAAAAATTCTTCGAAGTAATAGTTTTTGTATTCCAAATAATGTCTGATTGTAGATCTACCAAAGTAATCCGTTTACTTTCTACATGAGCAACATTTCGGGCTGGAACCTTTTAAAAATTAAGTAAATCAATTTAAATCAAATAATCTTATGTTTTTTTCATTTAAAAAAAAAAAAATTTTTCTTCAAAACCCTGCATTCAGATATGGCAGTTGTGCTTTTAGAAGAGGTCTTGGAGTTATCAGATATACATGTACATAATGTTCTTAAATTTTGTTTGTCTTTTTAGAGAAAGAAGATAACGAAGATAGCAAAGACTGGAAGTACAAATGCTGTACTGACAAGATGCTGGAAATGAGGAGAGTTTTCCTACAACCCAAAGAAAATGTGACTGGTAAGATTAAAGGGTACCAATCGCCAACAAATATTTGGCACTGTACATGTATGTTAGAGGTTCCATGTCATTATAATACAGTGTACAGTATATTGAAAATATGGACTTGAAATATTACTGCTATGAAGAGATATCACAAGTTTAAATGGACGAGTTTAAATGTTCTGGGAAAGGAAAAAAATAATTTGTAGGCTTTCTCATTCTTTTTATGTTAGTTTGGTAGATTATCATATTAGATATGTCCCCTGAAATGGATTGCTCTTCAAGTACTCTCACATTCAAAATATGACAAGAAACAGCAGAAATGTTCTGGCCAAACATTTGTGTGTCTGCCCATACACACATTTCTGTGTGCAGTGCATGTGACTCTCAGCAGGATTGAGTCAATTTCTTATCATTTTGGTGATTCCAAAACCGTACAGCATACACCAATTCTTATTTGCTATGTAATCAACCTTTCCCAATTGCTTTGAGACAGTTTCTTTCACAATTCAATCTCATGACCAGAACTCGACTTTATCTCTCTATAAGCGCACCTCGAGGCACACACAAGCGCTCGTCAAGATTAGGGCTTGCACTGAACCCAACTCATAGTTCAGATCCATGCGCGCACCTTCATGTTATTCTTTATTTCCTTCATACTCTTGAACTGTTGACCTATAGAATGCCAGAAAATGTTCTTTGAGGTTGATTTTATACTTTCTAGCTGTATACAAATTATTTTTTCAGGCAATTGGTGCACTTTAACTACGTTCTCTAAAAACCTTTGAGTGTCCCCCCCCCCCCCTTCTTCATAATTTTAATATATATTGTGAACTTGTGACTTGGGTAGCTTAGCGAAACGAAGTGGCATGTTAAAACGCAGATTTTTGAGAAAAGACTGCATCTGGCCATTTAAATGATTACATCTAGCTAGTCTGGGCAAACATGCACCAAATATTGTAATTTCCCCCTATGACAAAGTCTATACGGATAAGAGAAGGACAAATGTTGATTGACCAGATGCATCTATCATTTTTAAACCAGTTTTACGTGCCTCTACATTTTGCTGAGCTATTGTAATTAAGTATTGGACTGAAAGTTGTATAAGGTGTGTTTTTTACTAGAAACTCCATGTTTAGGGAATGAAAAGTAAGTTCTTGTAGCTGATTCATTTAAGTTCAGCAAGACTTCTGTTGATGTTAATATCACTGCTTGCATACCATGAACCTTTGAAAAACTTCAGTGAATTGTTCACTTTACCCCGTCTTTTTCATATTTATTATTGCCTTTTTTTTGGCTACTGTTTAAGTATCTTGCCTCCAACAGTACAACAGTACATTAGTTAATTTCTATATGTATAAATTTACATCAGAGATGAGCTCTCATATAAGGACCATATTCCTGTTTAGCTCTTTCCTTCGCTCATGTTTTGTTCGGATGTATGTCTATTATCTTATATATAAATGTAATTATTGTAATCATGTATAATTCAATGAGTGTATATAACAAACTTTGAATTTTGATTTGTTAACAATAGGTGTTTTGGGACAAAAACTTACATATCACAAAATTTTAGTGTTATAGTTCAGTTATTTCATAGCATGACCCTTTCACAAATTTGGACCATTTGCTCAGTTTGTGAGTTTGTTCTGAAGTGTCCATTGAATGTTACATGTTTGTCTTATGACACATGAATGAAACAGCATTATTGGAAGACTTTTAAGTTCTACATGCTTTGTTCAATTTCCCATTATTTCTTACATACAGGTATAGAAGAAACAAAGATGGACCAATCCACATCTATGGTCACTACAAAAACAGAGGGTGATACTTGAAAGCTGCATGTATATCTTTTGAATTCATTCATTGGTACTACTATCACTTCCTCTCGGAGCATTATTGGACTATCAGAAGAATGAACTTGGTACAGATAAAACAAAGTGATAGAACCAGAAGGATAACACGAGATGAAACAAGGAGATGAAGAAGAACAATAGGAAAACAAAGGCATTATAGAGTAAAATGAACTTACATTATTATTGCAGTGAAAGGATGATGATGAATTCAACTTTATCCTGCTAATTTGCTAGAATGTGTATGGCTACTCCAGAGCAACAGTAAACATTTAGGGCAAAAGGTGATTTTCCCTAGTACATCTGAAATAGCCCTTGTGGGCCTCCAAAAGAACCCTAAGTTGGGGGAAATTATTTTTGTCCCTATGCGACTTTGAAAACGGCCTGTGGAGAAATAAAAAAAAAAAAGAGTCAGAGTTGTCACCTCAACAATATCTGCAAAGTGTAAGTTTCTTTATTTGTTTATGCGTATAAATATTCATACAGGTGATTATGTGTAGCTTGAATGTGGTACAAGCATTTGTGTTTTGCTTTGAAAGATGAAAGGACATTTATGTAGAGGGTGTGTAAGTATGGCAAACAGCAGCGCGAGGGACCTCTTCAGTTCTTACTTATGTGAACAGAAGCTAAGAATCCTGTGGTTACAAAAGTGTAAGGGCATATCACTTTTTTCAGTTTGATTGTAAATGTAAATTAAATAATGAAAATTCAGAAAAATTGTTGACCAATTAGAACTTCAATGAATGATATGAAAGTTGTTATAAGATGTGCTTGCTTAAAGGGATTCAGTAACTTTGTGGAAGCTTGATTGAATAAATTGTTGAATTTTGATATCTGTGTTGTATAATGATGTTCAGAAAGAAAAATAAATAGCCAGGCATAGAAAGGTTTTCAAATATATAATGCTATTATTAAGATATCTATGACTGAATACTCCCATTTACGAAAGCGTATGGCCATAATACGCTTTAGTCTAACTCTGAGTCTATGGAGGAAAATTAGTGGCATTTCCAGTCACTTTCATATGTTTACTTTTGTGAAGGATATGATGATTTTGAAGTACCTCTCAATCCCCCCCCCCCCCCCCCCCCCCCCGCCCCCCGGGCTTCATTTTTACACATTTACATACACCGATAGCATGAAGGCCAGGCAGCTTAGATTTTACCAAGCCTCTACAAACTTACCAAATCACTTTGAAAACATTGATGTAATGGACTTTCTTGTCCAGGCAACAGGTTTAAAGCCGGAAGACCATGCCCCTGTAAATTCTGTTCACTGTTCCATTATACTGTTTTGAGTGTAAGACCAAGGATTTCTGTGATAAATACTTGTAGGACAAAGTTTTAGTATACCTTTGTTCAAAGCTGTTCTCAGATATTGTACTTTTAATCACCACTTTGAATATATGACAGTAGGGTTGTAACTGAAAGATAGGTTTTTTTTTAAAAAAGTGGGAATTACAGCTTCTCTGGAAAAAAAAACACCCATCAACAATAGTGATTGAGAACATTTGAATCCTCTCAGTCTTATAGGCTTTGTCCCATACTATTGGCGGGGCTGAATCCTTGTTTTGCCCCACCGATAGTACGGACTAAGCTTAGCTCACTTTCTTTTCACCTTACATTTTACCAAAGTGGGCTAACTCCATGAAGTGACGATAGTACATAATTATTTTAGCCCTGGAGAAAAGCAGGGTTAGGGAGATAGTACGGGACTATATGGGACTGAAACTGCAAATGAGAACAGCAAAATAGTGTGGGGTTAAGGATAGTATGGGTTAAAAAAAATCAATTGTAAAAAGCCCATAGGAAATTGCAATATAAAGAACAATTCTTTCAGTGAAAATTTTTTTTTCACCCATTCTTGGTTTTCACCAAACGTTTGATAAACCTTTCATAACAATTATAATAATATGCACAAAAAATGTCATAAATATTCCTTTTTCAAAAGTTTATTTACATTGCACATTATGTACACATGACATGTCAACATCCACCCCATATATGCTCATGTAATTCCATGATATTCCATGATAGTATATAGTCTTACCATTCTTGATAATCATTCCATCTACCCTACATTAGTTACCATTTCAAAAGGATGACAGTTTTTTAAGAGAGAAATATGAATCGTTTATTGATAGATATAGCAATAATCAAAAGCTCCAGCAAGTTGATCTTTGTGAATACCTTTTGAGAAAGATATTCTGGGTTTTATTCAGTTTACATTTCACTTCCTGACATGTTTTATCTAATCTACATGTACATGTAGTATATAACAAATGATTTCTTACACCGTTTGGTCCCTGCTATTTTCCAATTTCCTTTCAATAACTAAAATTAAAAAAAAAAACTGAGATCAGCATTTTAGAATTTGTATGCATCTTAAATATTAAAACAATATTTCCTTATTGTGATTCTTGACACTTCTTAATCAGAATCAAAACAAGTTTCACTAGATTGTCAATACTACAAACTGAAAGATATCTGGGCACCATTGTACTGATGGCCTTTAATGAAAGAAGGTATGTTGATGCATCAAACATAGCTTTTTTTTCATAGTCAACTGTAAGGTACTGCATCCCTTTTGCAGCCTAAATTTTGAAGCTGTGTGAGTATGCAATCAATTATAAAAGAATTAAAATGGAACAACTTGTGCGGATGTGAGAAAGGGTGATATTTTGCCTTTTAAATAAGTAATAACAGCAATTTGGTAACTACATTTTACGACTCGATAAAAATCGTGTAATTGTAGAAATTATTTTTTGACTGCTACTAGTACATGCACTTGCGTTGATTTCTGAATAGCCCCCTCAGTGACAAAAGCAATATTTTCATTTCTTACATAGGATTTATAGAACTTGTGACCTTGAAATTTCATAGGCAGTATCTACAGGATGTCTCCCAAACTTGTGCAAATTTTCTCAGAATTTTGTGTAAGTCTGCCAAAGGGATGAAGTACCTTTACAAAAAATTGTATCTCGATGACCATTGTGTCAATGAAGCCATACATATCCTTGCAAAACAAAACATAGCAACTACAGATATTTTAATCCACTTCATGGAGACATTACATATGACCAATTTGTCACATTGCAACAATTGCATTTTTTTGTTGTTGAAAACTATACCAAGATTTAATTTTTTTCATTCAAAGTAAATTTATAGAAAATTTATAGAAAAAGCAAAAACTTTGTTTTTGCAGATGCCACAAAAAAAAATCTCTCAAATTATTGTTTGAAATCAATTGTTGGACCTAAACTTTATCTTTCGCATTATATTGCATGTTTAACCATATTTATCGCACATAAACATGTACACTGGTTTCATAGTCTTTAACTTTGCAAGGATATTCTTTTTTCATATCTGTGAATCTCAAAATCACAATGATTGATCATTTTCACATAAATTATTGAGTAAAATGTTTCTCTTCTAAGACCATTACAAGGGAACTGAAGGCTTGTTTTACAGCTTTTGGCGACTCTGGTCAAAGATAGCTATTAATTACCTATATCTAAAACCCTTATACTTATCAATTGGGGATGGGGATCATTTGTATAATTCTAAATCTCATAGGGGGGGGGGGGGATCCACAGCTGAGAGATGACCTTCCTAATACCATGATAAAACGAAATCTCTTTCAGCTTACATTAGATCTCATTCATAAGAATCATACCATCTATTGAGAGACAGAAGGGTGTCTGGTCCTTTACTTTAACAGACTTAACTCTTTCAGTGCCGATGGCATGTATATGTGACAAATAGACTTGTCATTTTCATTCACCAATTGCTCGACTACATGAAAGGTATGTGGTGGTCAATGTATATCAACATTCTGAGCCTAAATCAAGCATTCTAAATGTATTATTATGATTATATGCTACCAGAGACATTTTCAGAGAATATGGCAGATTTAAAAAAAAATATTACCTTATTTCAACATTAAATAATAGTAAACAAATAAGAAACCTAAAAATAGTGGACAAAAAAGAAACTGAAATGTAATTTTCAATAATTCTTGTGCATAAAGTTAGGTAAAGCAATAAATTTTGGTATAATAAATGGTAGTAAATTTCCTACAAGTTTTTGTACACAATATTTTGTGAAATAATAGATGGTTAATGAAGTGCAGACATTCGAAAAGCAAGCATTGATCACATTTTGGTAAAATTTTGTAGAGAGCTAAACCCCTTGGCACAGTAAGAGTTAATGCTCTTCTGGCTCTCAACAGATGTATTTTCTAAGGGACACATGGTGTGAATGGTCTCCAGAAGGTACTCTTTCCATTGGGTAGCACAGATGTTGGTGAGCCTCATAGGTGAAAACTGATGTGGAACCTCTGTCACTTATCCTGTTGTAGTGTAATCATCCTAACAGGGGAGCATTTCATCAAACGTTTTGTCAGTGCTTTTTACCGACAAATTTGCTCTCAGCCAATCAGATGCGAGGATTTCAGTAACTTATAACATTTGTCGGTAAAAATCACTGACAAAACGCTTGATGGAACGCTCCCCAGGTTTATGCGGTGAGTTCAAACTTTCCAAACTTTGCTGGATCATAGAAGGATCCCTTCACAATCCTACCTCCAAAGAAACGTCCATTTAAATCCACCATAGCTGTATTCAATTAAAAAGAATCAGGGAGTGAATAAATTGGAAATTAAATTACCAAGCCTACACAGTTTGTGGAAGCTTCTGAATTAAATACATGTATGTACAATATGAACTTTGATTTGAGTAGACGAAAACCTAAATACCCTTAATTTCAATCAGCAACACAGGTATCATTTATTTCTTCCACTGTGGCTCACACAGAATAAAAAAAATAAATATATAATTTCTTGAGTCGTCCTTGAAATGAGTTGTAATTACTTTACGTATGGAATTTTCAGATGGCCAAATCAGTAACGTCACTGCGATGTAGAGACAGACAACTCTCCCATTCGTTCTTCACACACAAAATGAGTAAAATGTCAATTTTTCAAAATGCATTGCTTGGTAGGATACGATCTCTTCCTTTTTGGAGGATGTATGATAATATTATCTAGAATATATTATATATTATATACATTTTAAATAGTGTATGGTAATTAAGTGGGAGAGTTGACAATGAATATCTTACAATTGACTGACCAAATTGCCAATTTGGATTCACATAGATTTAGTGATCTCATTTTTCAAAATACATAAATTTCTTATTCCTTGTCCAATTTCCTTCAAACTTTCACCATTCTGCTTTTCTTATTTGTCTCCTTTCACAGGAATCAACTTATTACAAAGGTTGGAATCCCTTTTAAATTGAATTTACTGAATGATACCTTTTACTGCCGATTCCACTCGTGTAAATTCCACAAATATCCTTACAGCTTGATCAGCTGATTTGAGAGGATCCTGGAGAAAAACAAAGTGACTTACAAAATGAAGACAAGCACTTATTCTGCAGTACAACATCAAAATCATAAATGCTAAAAAAAAAATGAAAATTGATATTTTACGCTATATTTGGAGTTCGTGCCACTTCGTGAAATGAACTACAATATAAGCCCTGACCAGCATGTTGGGATGTTTTACTAGTTAGAGTAATGCTTAATCTGCTGGTAAAAGCATTATAGACAGGGTTCAGTTCACAAAACCAGGCTCATATCATCTCGTATATATAGTGGATCATTTAATTGTAATTTTATTTTTCAACATGCTTGCTTGAGATACACATAAGCTTCATAGATCCATTGGGTAAGCGTCTGACATTAAACATACTAATCATACATAGAACTTACTTCGTAGATGAGAACCTTGACTACCTCTCCATACTTAGAACATTCCTCTGCTGTCTCTGGCTGCAGATCATCATCAACCTCACCAGGACCTACCATATTCTATGAAAAGGAAATTAGAATTATAAAAAAAGGCTACAATAATAATCAAATGAGCCAATGATCAACTATCTTTGATGATAATGCTACATGATCCATTCTGCAATAGCCAATATAATAAACTTGGATAACTGATATTTTCAGTTTCATTGCGTACATCCAAATAATCAATATATTGAATACAATCATCAAGCCAAACCACAATCAGCAGAAACAACTAATCAGTAATAAATAAATTACACAATGCTATCCATGAAATACAATGTTAGATTGAGCCATTTCTATCTTTTAATAATTTGAAGTGCTACAAACTGCAAGCTGTGTTTGCAAGCTGTTTTAAAAAAATAAAGAATGATGATTCAGTACTTCCTTGCAAGTGGGTCACTACCAATAGGAACTATTTGAATAGGATCTTCACAGGAATTTTACATCTCCTTCCTTGGGAAGGGGGAGGGGGAGGGGAGAATAATTGTTTTATACACAATATCCGCTTTCATGTAGAGCATATCTAGGATGTTCCTGGATGTACCCTTATGACAAATCGTTAGACTTGCAAGAGCTACAGAAAGTGAGTAATGAGGACCTCCAGAGTGAACATACAAATTAGGTATATTGTTTGGAGGAAGGCTCAGTTACAAAAAAAAAGTGAAAACATGCTGGTGGATTTGTGGAAGAGCATTCTTTGCCCTTCTAAAATCTTCCATCAACTTACTGTAAGTAGAAGGATCTTGGTAGGATTCTTGAGAGCATCTGTGATGGGTGCTGGTCCTGCCTTAGTGGCTGCAGATGGAGGAGGAGGCATTGCTGGAGGTGGCATTGCAACTTGCTCTAAATTGAGATAAATGGCACATATTGATTATCAATGTGATTTCTTAATTTAATAGAACAAAGTATCCACCAGTAAGCAGCATTAAATTGAAAACTGGGGTAAGATATCACACAAACACTTCTGTTCTGTTGGCAGTGTATGTTTTGGATAATCTTCACAAGACTTTTCACCCCTCCCTATTTCTCTATTGTGCCCAATTTAGTGTATAGTTGACTCAATATCATGCAACATGCTATGAGCATACAATGAAGATTACCTTTATTAACATTTCATTTCATTTCTTTCACCAAAGAATAAACCTCAAGACACACAATGAACATAGAAACAATAATACCTTGTATCTCCTTGTCTTTATTGATAATCTTTCCTCCTCTCCTACTTGTCTTCTCAACCTGTAATGCTGTACTGATCCCCTGTTCTGACTTGCCTAAACCTGCTCCTTCTTTGAATCCATACTTGGCCATGATTTTCATTGCCACTGAGTCAACACTGTATACACCAAAGAAAAAAGTTTTCGTATTGCTTCAATACTACGTTAAAGCAAGAAAAAAATCAACAGTTTAATCTCTCATGTGAAGAACAAAATGTCATGTGTTGGTCATGTTTGCACGGCCGGCTGGCCGGATGGACACCGTACATGTACCTGCATGCACTGCATGCAGTTTTATTGCCTTCACGGCCATGTGCATATAAAGGGATGTAAGGGAGGATTTAATACATTGAAATTAATCACTGGACGTGTCTGGTTTTATTCTTTATTGTCCAACTTGTAACAGGAGTGTGCAGTAATAAACTGGCTACACGAAAGGTACAGTACATGTATGTGCTTATTTTCTTGATGTCGGCACAATATAAATCATGGTACATTATGTGATGAGAACTCCCAATCGATCAAACCACCGGGCTGCCGGCCACAGTCTGCATCGCGGCATCCTTGTATTATATATACACACGTAAGTCGGATTTTCTTTGACTTCCGCACAAGTCAAAAATCGCCTATGTCGACGCATTTCACTCAGTCCCGTCATGATCGACTTAGGGGAGGTTGACTGTACTATTTCATTTATCATTTTCAACTTACGTATTTCTTCATTAAAGTCAAAGAATTACACAGATGAAAGTGCTTTAACATGAAAGTCATTTCATTAGACTAAGAAAAATCAAATTACCAACACCATGGATGGGTTGCACTCATTTCTTCAAAGTTATAAAGTTTTGCTGATTTCAATCAATAAGACATTGAATAGGAAATGGAAGAAACACATACAGCAGTACACTTGTAGGGCTCGGAGATTCTAAAGGACTCTTAAACTTGTATTTTGTAACAAATATGCCTCAAAGAGATATAGCAGTAGGCCTGATAAATAACTGCTCTACAATTATCCTGAAAATCACTGTTAAAGGGATGCTCAACCGCAGATTGTGGACGTTTTAATGCCGCGAGAGGGCACCGTGATCGTTACCTGATCATGCCGTTGCCCCTCGGGGCGCGCCCCTCGGGGCGCAAACCTCGGATAGACTGGTCGCCGCACAAACATGTACGCTTCACCTGAGCTCGAGCTCTCGTGCGAGATTCGGTCGGCTTCGTACAGTCGAAATGTAATCCCACTTAGTCCAACGGACGCGTTCGACGCACAAACTTTGTGTACGAGTGAATGGGGCTTACGCAATCCTGACTTTCCCCACGGCCGCCCGGTTGCGTATCCCTTTAAAGTCAAGCCCTGAACACAATTGAATGGTTTTGCTTGAATCTCAAAAGAGCTGAGCTGCAAGCAACAGCAGGGGAGCGTTTCATCACGCGTTTTGTCAGTGATTTTTACCGACAACCGTTATAAGCTACTCAAATCCTTGCATCTGATTGGCTGAGAGCAAATTTGTCTGTAAAAATCACTGACAAGACGCTTGATGAAACGCTCCCCAGATCTTACATCATCAAGATGAACACTTACCCTAACCCCACTGGGACCTGGAAGTTTGGCTTAGGTGCAGATGGCTTGACAAATGTATTCTGCTCTGGAGGTGGAGCAAATTCATTGATTCTTGGAGGTGTTTTAGCACCCTCTAGATCATCCTCGTCTTGGTTCTTTCTCTTCATCATATCTGCATATGGTCTATCTCTTGCAGGGGGTAGAGGAGCTGCAACTACAATTCACAGTTTGAACATACAATATTGTAACATTGCCACTATTTTATGGATGATATAATTTTGCAGTTTATGATTTAGAATTTATATCATTCAGATTAGAAATCAACATTAATTCTTTTCCTTCACTACATCATTTTTCTTAAATTGTCAATGACGATTTTATTGTATGTTCTACGAAAAATCAATTAACAATGCAACAACTCTGATATGCATGTAAAAATGAATTTCCATATCTCAATTCGTTGAAGACTTTTCAACAAGGTAGCTGGAGGCAAGAGAATTTTTGCCCAACGAGTTCTTAAAAGAGTACAGCTTCCTTTTCTTAATCATTGGGTTGTGATGCATTAAAAGTCAAGTAGCATTTGAAAATTTAATTATACATTGTATTTTAATGCTTTCCTAAATACTTACATCCATCATCTTTAGGCTTAGAATCTTCATTGATCAGTGATGAGGGTGGTGCAATAGCAGCTCGACTGGCAGCTTTCAAAATACAAATGTCACAGGAGAGAAAAAAATATTATGCTCATAAATGGGAATATATAAAATCATTAATTTAAAAGTAAACTTTTTCACAGGAAATACGATCTACTGAATATTTAAACAGCATATTTCAAAAGATGAGTTCTTTTTATGTATCACTTCATGAATGATATATAAAAATATGTTTCTTAACATTATAAAGTACAACTGTGAATTGTAACACCATATTTAATATTTCTTTACAAAAAATAAGGTGTACATACATGAAAATGCTTGGTTGAAATAGGTATGAGCAAATTATGCATTTGATTGGAAAAGAAAAAAACCCACAAACAAATGCATGTTTGCAAATGACAATAGAACGGTGGAAAAATAGGCCTTGAATTAATCACAGGCCAAACAGCATGTCGCAATGATGCCTTCCTCACAGGCTGCTGCAATGTTCCTTTCAAAATGAAAAAGCTGAAGGCCTCTCCAGCCATGCCATTAGTTTCTTTATCATAAATATATTTGTGCCCTTTTCACCATCCAAAGTGGCCAGCCCCTTCTCCAGGTTCTCTAATAGAGACATGTACACATGGAAAGACAGGACATTGAGATCTTGGATACATACTGTTTCTCCTCCTCTCTCTATCCCTATCATCATCTTCATCTTCACTGGCTGGACGTCTTGAAAATCCCTGAGGCTCTCTTTCCCGATCTCTATCTCTATCCCGATCTCGATCTCGGCGTTCCCTATCACGCTCACGATCCCTTTCTCGGTCCCGTTCACGTTCTCTTTCACGACGTCTCCTCCTGAAAACAAGCAAAAGATACGACTGCGTCTTCAATATGCCTCCGCTTGTATTCAGATAATTCCTGATCACCTACAAGTATAATATAGTTGATGCGCATTCATCAAATGGTTATTGCGAAATTGTGATCATGTAAATTGACCTCTGTGACCTCTGACCTTTGACCTACTTACCCCAAAATCTAATCAGTTCATATCTTTCTATGGGGATACATACTGGTACCAAGTTTGAAGTTCTTACCTCAAACAGTTCTTCAGAAATCGCGGTAACGGTGCTAAAAACCAAGAATTTCATGTACAGTGTAATTTCATGTAAATTGACCTCTGTGACCTCCTTATCCCAAAATCTAATCAGTTCATCTTCGTATGGGGATACATACTAGTAAGTTCTTACCTCAAACAGTTCTTGGAGATATCGCAGTAACGAGGCTAAAAACCAGTAATTTCATGTAATTTGATGTAAATTGACCTCTGTGACCTCTGACCTACTTACCCCAAAATCTAATCAGTTCATCTTTCTATGGGGATACATACTGGTACCAAGTTTGAAGTTCTCACCTCAGATAGTTCTTGAGATATCGCGGTAACGGTGCTAAAAACCAGTAATTCCCTGTAATTTCATGTAAATTGACCTCTGTGACCTCTGAACTTTGACCTACCTACCCCAAAATCTAATCAGTTCCTCTTTCTATGGGGATACATACTGGTACCAAGTTTGAAGTTCTTACCTCAAACAGTTCTTCAAAAATCGCGGTAACGGTGCTAAAAACCAAGAATTTCATGTAATTTCATGTAAATTGACCTCTGTGACCTCTGACCTCCTTACTCCAAAATCTAATCAGTTCATCTTCGTATAGGGATACATACTAGTACCAAGTTTGAAGTTCTTACCTCAAACAGTTCTTGAGATATCAAGGTAACGGTGCTAAAAACCCAGTAATTTCATATAATTTGATGTAAATTGCCTCCGGCACCCACCTTCGGTGGGCGGAGGCATAAAAAATGTTTTAGAAGATGTTATGGGATGCTCTGAACACAAAGTTATACCAGGCTTATCCACAACCAAACACTAATTACATGAGAATATTTAACGATTGCCAATTGCAGGAAAACTGATGGGATTTATATTTTTCCCTCAGTATTAAGATAAAAGTGTTTGAAAGACTTTTTTAACTAGAAGTATGATTTTACATCAATATTATCTTTTATTACAATTTGTTATAAACCTGGAGTAAAACTGATAACAAAAGTCAAGAGAATGAAAAGAATACAAAAGTTTTATCTTTAATCCATTGAATACCATTCCCAAGGTAACATGTGATTAAGAAAAATGAAAGTGCTAAAATGAAAATGAACTTGTCTCCATATATTTAGAAATATGCTAAATACATTTGTCATCTTGACATTACAATCATATTCTACAACATTAAAATCTGAAACGAATTCTTTCATCAAACCTCATTGCCCATAACCTTAAAACTGTGATTACCTTTTAACCAAACAATGTCCAACTCCCACTGATCATCTCAACAACTTACCTTTCTTCTCTTTCTCTTCGGTCTTGCTCATCCCTCTCCTTTTCCTTCTTCTCTCGTAATTTCTTTGCAACTTTCTCGTATTCATTTGGATAGGCTGGATCATACTCGTTTTCTCCATCTGAACCGAGGTTACTTGAGGGCAGATAAGAAGGAGCCTACATTATACAACAAGAATGAAGAAAGAATAATTTTTAAAGTACATGTATTTATCAATTGTAGATTTCAGTCATCTAGTAATACATTAAGTTGCATACTTTATCTGTAATCATGAAACAACAAAGATCATTTCTTTCACTATACTTCACAAACCTATTTTCACTACATCAACATGTATGATGTACAAGTACTGTATCATAGTTGTACTAGTTCTGTTTGGGCATATAGAAGCAGATCAATCTGATTCAATATATGTTTGCTTGGCACACAAAACAAATAAGTTCAATCATTCATCTGTAATACTGTAAATGCACAAATATTCGCGGTACATTAATTTTCGCAGATTTCGCGCTATTTTCGGCGGGCGCGCATTCTAGAACTCACGAAAATATTCGCCTGATTTCCTATGCGGGTTGAATTGCGCGCTTCAGTACATTAATATGTGTGTGTGTGTCCAACTCATTTTGAGCGTGTGTGTGTGTAGTTGCGTCCTGTATGCATTTGAATGGACTGCGTGTGTGTAAATTAAAATGGAGTGGGTGCACATACGAGCATGTAAATGTGCAGCGCGAATTTAAGAACCCGCGAATATGTTTTTGGGTCGCTTAGCGCGAAAATTACATCGCGCGAAAAAATTACATCGCGCGAAAATTACAGCATTTACAGTAGAGTTTGTGACCACTGTAAGTACAATGAAGATTAATTATCATCATTATGTAACTTTTCGTTCCTTTTTATTAGGGGGGGGGACCCAGTCAAAATGCAAAAACAGTCTGTAGGTTGCTAAAACACAGCATTGTAGTGAAGGGCTTACCAATCTTGGTGTAGAAGATGATGGTCTTGATGGTGCTGGAAGATTTGTTGGTTTGAACCTTGGATGATCATCTAATATACCTGCACTGCCACCCACATTCCTTGTACCCACATCTCTTGTACCCACATCTCTTGCATCTACATCTCTTGAACTGACATCTCTTGAACTGACATCCCTTGAACCTACATCCCCACTTGATCTAGCACTAATTGAAGGTCCAGTGCTAGGACCAAGACCAGGTGCTGGTACTTTCTTGGGGTCCAGGACTGAACGACTAGAAGGCTGTTTCATCTTACGCTGGGCTTCAGTTAAAGCAGCTTTCTTCATCCGAAGATGCGACTGCATCATCTTGATACCTGCTGACCATCCAGCTGAGGACAAAATGCAGTGTCAAATAGTCAAAACATGGGTATCATTTAAAGTTTGGATACATGGCAAATGGCTACATTAATCCAAATCATCAACCAAAATAATATATCATGTGGTAGCATAATTTCCACTTTGATAACACTTATTTTGAAGAGTGAGACGCTGAGGAGAATAATTCGACTCTCAGATTGTTGTTAATGTTACAAATTTAT
This sequence comes from Heliocidaris erythrogramma, assembly GCA_025617745.1. Classification (NCBI taxonomy): domain Eukaryota; kingdom Metazoa; phylum Echinodermata; class Echinoidea; order Camarodonta; family Echinometridae; genus Heliocidaris; species Heliocidaris erythrogramma. Next base: position 10,351,399 of record CM046853.1, on the reverse strand, counting down.
TTCCCAAGAAAAGACAAAATGTAACTACAACAACAAAAATTCATACAAACACCATTACAATTTTTTTTAGAGATTTCAAGCAGTCTAAAAATGCTGATGAAAACAGATATTCATCAAATCCTTGCTTTTGATTGGTTGAAGCACTCTGCATGTTCAGTTGGTCTAGCATTCACTTGTGTTGCCCCCGTCCAGATGCCGTACCACTTAACTCTACATACGCTACATAGTGCGTCGTACTGATATTAATGTAAATTTTAAGCCAGTTATGCTAAAATTTTCAATGTAAAATATATTGAAACATGCTCTAGCAATTACCCTGCTGTCAATAAGTAACACTAATTGAATTCTTGTTTTCAACCCTGGCCCAAAAATCAAACTTAACATAAAACCCCAATCACATCTAATGCCTTAATGAGAACGTGTTTGGAACAAATGTCCTATTACTACAATATATTTCTGGAACTTACAAACATCTCCTTTTTTGTCTCCAGCAGAGCTGTCCTTCTTTGAAGGTCCTGTATCCACTCCCAATCCATCATAGAGTGACATTACGAATATTCAGATCTGCACACTTGCTCATCAATCTATTTGAAAGATACCAAAATAGGACAAATATTAACATTTACTATGTCTGGTGACAAATATATCATGTCACAAGTTTATATTATATGTTGTAAAAGGGAAAGAAATTATCAAAGTACAAATGTAAAGTGCAAGCAACAAACCACGACTATAGTGTGAAGTGTATGACAGGTGGCATAAACTATTTCAAGAGAATACCATATATTCTCTGAAATTAACAGTGTTGTTAGAAGGCTCTATGAAGAGTAGCATCAGCTTTTTTTTGTTTTTACTCTTAGAGCCTTCCAAGCTAATTGTGTCTGGACAGGTTGGTAACTTGGTTATCTGGACAGGTCAGTTTGAAATCGTATGTAAATTGAGCTTTTCATGCAAAGTGTAAGAAATCTTTCGCAAGTCTAGGTTGATAATTATAATTTTGTATGAATTGAAAATATTCACTGATTTTAATGTTACTTGATGCATAGTCATAGATCTATTCATTATTTGTAAAATCAGATGGCAAAATTGACAGAGTAATTTTTGTTAAGTGTCTGGACATACACACAAGTCTATGCCAGTCTATGGAGTGACGTGGAAAGACATAAAAAAAGTCACCATAATTTATTCAACGTAGTCATCATAGGTAAGCGTCATTTTTAGCTGCCATTATTGCACGAATGAGGGGAGTAAATTAGCCGTACGTCCTTGATAATTATTCTAATTTTTATAAAATATATTTGGACACCAAGCCATACACAGAATGCAATTTCCTCAAGAGGTGGACATAGGTCATAGTCATGGTGGATATCAACAAAGTAAGCGAGTCAGGATGGTCAGTGCGTGAGCAGCAGCGTCTGCATTGCCAGTCCAGTCATGACAGTGCCAGTATGCAGCGGCGAGCACGGTTAAAACTATGACCCGAGGTGAGCTCGCAACAGTTGTTTTATATACCGCATCCTTCGTTAACTCAGAAATTAATTTCAAAGACAGATGAAATACGGTACCGTAATGTAATTCTCATCGATCGCTCTTTCGAAATTTTGTTCGGTGTACATGTGTGGTGCCGGCCGCGCACCCGCGTATCTAAATTGCCAAAGCTATGCGCGTGCGTACAAAGACATAAAGCATAAATTTGCACTGTACGCGCGAGCGTGAGCCATGGCGAGCAGATCTATGCCTGGTCAATAGTTTTCACCATACTGCCCGGCAGTCAGTAGTCAGACGTAGTGACTTTAAATTCTATTTCATGCCTGCAGATTTGACCAATCAGAGGCATAGAATCGAGACATGCGGTATTATATTGGCAAATATTCGCAATATGGCAATGCCATGCCTATGCACTCTCTCTCGCGCGTCGCCTCATAATATTCATAAAATAAAATTTCTCGAGCTAGTTCATCGTTCACCATCAATCATCCACTCATAGTCATAGGCCCTTGGCCTTGCCTATGTGGGACTGTGTCCAACATTCACTGTTGCAGCAGTCAAAAGCAGACAACAAAATTGCTCTAATTCTAAACAAGATTTAATTTTCTTAAATTTGCTAGATTACCTGATTCAGGGACTCTTCAACTGCCACAAATGTAGGGATTCAGACTTGAAAGTGAAATTTTAATTTTTTATATTTTCCTCTCCTGTATGAATGATCTAGCCTGGAAAAGGGCCTGCTGATACACACAAAAGCTATTGAAGCCTATTCACCCGTAAAAGCTAGTCAGGAGTACAAGGTTATCTTCAGAGAAGCTTGTATGGTCGGGGGTCCTAAAGCTACGCGGGTCCTAAAGCTACGCACCATACAAATCACATACACGCGTAATGCAACGCGTTCAAATCAGGCTAAAACACACACGCGATACACACAGTCAATTTCAATATCAATTTGCATTCATTTATTGCATGTGCGTAGCTTTAGGACCCCTTCATTTTTAACTTACATGTAAGAACAAAATTTGACATCGGCATTGATATCGACCTGAAAACGTGCATTATTGACATTCACCCATCGTAATTTTCTCCACAAATCAACTTTAGAATATCCAGAATCAGGATATGGAATGAAATTGGTGACAAGCCAGTGATTTCTGTGACCTTTTTAGCTGCTGAAAACAAAGTGCGTAGCTTTAGGTCCCCCCATCATACATGTATGGCTAGAGTGCCCAAGTCTGCGCAGTACCCATGTCTGCGCACACGCGTAACTGCGCGATTCTAATGTTAAAAAACAAAACACGCAACGAACACAAACTTTTCATCTTTATCACAGCGATAGGTACATGTATTCATGCAAAAAACGAGTCAAAATAATGAAAAACGGTCTAGGCCTAGCCTACTCTTATTTTACTTTTTTTAGACATTTTATTCACAAGCCTCAAAATGTTGTCTTTCAGTTTCACGTCAAAACTCCCGAACTGCGTGTAAAATGAATGAGTGCGCAGACATGGGGATCATTGTTTTTTCAATGTTGAAATGACACGGACACCGTTTCTTGTGAATATCAGGTGAATATCATGAATATGGCATTGACTTGTTCTTGCTCTAATTTTAATGAGATTTTTTTCAAACTTACTCTTTAGAATATCAGGTCTTTCAGGAATAAAATAAAATAAAGCTTTAGATGAATATTAAAGAAATTCTTGTTCATTTTCCCGTCAAAACCTTAGGTGCGCAGACATAGGGCTCCCCATCATATAATTTATAAGTGTCAATCATCCATCATCATTTCCAATTCCATGTTCACCAGTGACCATGCTCAATCATAATCAGTAATCAGATCAATTAAGTTAACACGAAAATTTCGTGGTACGTACATCGGAACAGTCTACAGATGATTCCTCCTTACCTAGTCTACTTGTTCCATGCAAGGGACCAAGCCAAAATCAATTTATCTAAATTGAACGCCAAGATTTTGCCAAAAAACAATATTGAAAGTTGATGAACCGGCCATACCGTAGAATGCATGCAGCGCATATGTACGATCCGAGCGCGCGATGTTGGATACCACCATTAAAAAATTCTTTAAAATGATAATTGTTTTGGATTTAAATAACCTACAGCTATAAGTGATGCTCATCTATTCACTGCATAAATAAAAAAATAAAAAATATTTAATTTTAGTTATTTCAAAATTTTAAAAATGCATGAACTTCAATGCTAAAATAATTAAATACAATATGTACTGTTCGAGGTCATGTACAGCAGACGCGACGGCAATCCATGATACACACGCTTTCCCCTGGCCGGCCCCAGCTAGCTGAGCTGCCGAAACTTCAGGCTGGATTTGTCCTTGCCGATCCGCTGGAATGAGGTTTGCAGCACGTGCTCTTCAGACAGTGCCTTTCGCTTTGACCACGTAACAGGGAAAGTTACATTTTCCTGCTAGCTTTGACCACCACGAGATGCGAGAAGTCGACTACAAATCTTGTTGATAATATGGATAGCAACTACATGTATCTAAATGTCACGTTGTGAGTACGGTATAGGCCTAGTCTTATTTAATAAAAGGAAGCTTCGAGAAATGGAAATGTACTAACTTAACTAATTTCTATAGTACTAACGTAACGAGTAACGTTAATATTTGTAGACTTAAAAATCACTGAGTGAAACCACTACTATTCCGTGTGTCTCACAATTTACATGGGCAATGTATAGTTGTATCGTACTTCGTAGGGACCATTTTTTAAATCAAAGTATCATGTGATGCCACTTACCTAGTCCTAGACAGACCTTCCGCAGATCAGCTCTTCCTCAGCAATGTATAGAATCAATCAAATGTCACTTTTTTCACTCAATTGTAATCCTCCCTCTCGGCTCTCGCGAGCGAGAATTCGAACGTATGTAAAAAAATATACTGACGCGCATGCGTATTGCAAACTATACACCAGCCTCCGAAAATTTTTAGTACAGGAGCCGGGCAATTCATAGGCCTTTTTTATATCTTCCTCATTGAAAAGAAAGACGACAGTTATTCGGAAAGTATTGTAAGTACCTAAAGCATCCTCAAATGAAGTTATGTCATATTTCATGGTATAATTTTGACATACGAGCTTGGATTTAAGAGGCATCCAACCTTTCAAAGGACTGCTGATCGCAGTAAGGGATCACTGAAATATTATTAGTACAGCAATTTCAAACCAGCAATGTAACATGTGCAAAACTTGATTTGCACACGAGAGTGGGATCTAATTCATCAACACAATGAATGGCTATTCATTGAACCTCACTCTGCTTTCATTACCTTTTTGTCTTGACTCGTACACACACTTATTCACCTGTCCCTTGTATTCACCTATCTTGTCGGGATCCTTGTAAGACGATAGTCTTGTAATGCCCTCCCAGTCCCACTTTCAGTCTAACTTCCACTATGTCAACTTGATATCTTTCACTTCCATTGTTTTGCAGTATTAAGTGCTAATAATTAAGAATTCTAATCAGCTAAAAATGTAAATTTGTTGTACTTTTTTGAGAGGAAGGCATCGACTTCTGACTTAAAACTATTGATTGTAGATGCTTCCACTGCTGACTTTGGTAGCATATTCCAGTGAGTCACTACTCTGTGCCACTGTATGGATGAAGTTATTTGCATGAACAAACAAGGCAGTCATGTGGGAAAGGATTGTCTTTGGAGTTAATTATGGACTCGTATCTCATTTTCATCCAACTGGGTGCATTCATGTTGAAAGATGAATAAGGAAACATGAAATAGCACTTACATGCACTAGTGTATATCCCCCCCCCCCCCCCCCCCCCCCACGCACACACACTTTTCGGGTAGGGGGGGGGATGGCCTGTACAAATATACCCCCCACTTTTCAAGGAAGAAAAAATTTCTACATCAATCAGTTATTGATAAAATTGATTGATATAAAAGACTGTTTTAGTAGTGATAATTCCTCCTTAAAATTAAATGCTAAAGATATCATTTGAATGTCCCAATGTTTCTGATTTTATATATCAAAATCTCTCATCCATGTCCATTACTAACATGTTTTCCAAAGTGTAGAAAACAAGCTTAGAATGTAACTTAGATATTTTCATGTCATGCTGAGGACATGAGACTTCTTGGGACTGTACAGCATTCTCCAAAATGACAGTCTATCAATACAAGTTCATGAGTCTTCTTTCAGGATTCAGAATGACACATCAGCTCTTTAGAGACATTTTAGGATTATTCAAAATCAGGCGCTGTGGGGTGGGGGTGGGGGCTACAGTGTCCCCAGAATTTCAGGAATTTGGGTATCCTGGAAGTCCCCCTTTTACATCTAGGAAAGTGTTCTTTTCACGTCAGATAAGTGCCCCCTTTCCTTTATATTCCTGCCCGTTCCACATTCTTACAATTTGATTGATTTTATTACCACTGATAATTGCACGAGACCTATTAAAGGGTCACTAAAATAAAAAAATAATTGCCCATTTTTCGTAGGAAGGTGTCATCAGGAGCCAAAAAATATCCATCACACAGTTTTTTATGCATTCAGTCATATTTTATAATCATTTGAAAAGTACATTTTTGCTGATTAACGCAGTCGTAAGCCCCGCCCCTAAAAAAAAAACATCGAAGCGACATCATGATCACGTGATCTGTGACGCGTGAAAAGTAAGGGAAAATATTCCACTAACCTATACCGTGCGCCCCCGGAGGCCCCCGGCAGACCCAGCCCGGTGCCGAGCATGATATTCACCGCATCGACCATTTGCATTGCGTATATTCGTGTGTTTAATTCCTCACAATAACTTTGATTTTGGGACACAGTTTCATCAATAATGCCTAATTGGTGTATAGTTGCGGGCTGTAGCAAGACCCCTAAAGATGGTGTAAGCCTACATCATTTTCCTAAAGATGAAAATCTACGGAAATTGTGGGTCGCAAATGTAAAGCTCACGAAGGCAGAGTGGCAAGGGCCGGCCAAGTGAGTGGAGTATAATCTGCAGCGATCACTTTGCCGAAGATGATTTTGTGGATCCTGGCCTGTATTCCGAATTTGGCATGAAGAGAAGGATAAGCTAGCTAAAAGATTCAGCTATTCCAACGATCAGACTTGGAGTCAAGTCTTCCAGTCTGTTTTTCAACGACAGCAGCTGCAGCAGCTTCACCCGTAGACCGAAAATGTTGTCTCTCGTTCGTTAGCTAAGAAGACCTAACGAACGAGAGACAGCATTTTCGGTCTACTTCACCCGTAACTCCAGGGAGCTCAAACGCGTTGGAGCTCCCTGGAGTTACTTCACCCACGGCCCTTCACCGTATTCTGCGAGGGGTTCAAACATATAATATGGTCGAATTTCCCCTTGCCACTCGAGCTGAATCATCTGATAAATCAGAGTTCGTATCTGCATGGCTCAGAAAAGTCCTCCAACTCGGAATCGCGGGCATTTTTCCTCTCTCTATAACAGCCAAAATCTAAGTCAGTACTAACGTACTATGTAAAGCGAAGTAAAAAAAAAAAGCCTAAGTGAAATAAACAAAACAAAAGCGTTCACCAGTCGCTATGTACGAGGGGAACATAGTCACTGCCGTACTAAAGATGTGTAGGATATTGTACATACAGACGCATAAAACGGCTGTGCACGCGTTTATGGCCAATGCAAAACTTTCGTTCGGCAAGCTCAGATGGATGAGAACATTGTTCAAAAGAAAAGCTAAAAAACAAAACAAGAGCTGTATATTTGGGCAAAAGCGTTTTCTGATCTTGTAGAAAATATATTGCTAATGATTATTCACTCCTAAGATTATATTGATTAATTTCCTTTTTTCATAAATTGTCCGTTGAACAGAGGGGTCAAATACTGCATTCTGTGTACAATATTATATGCTGCAGCCTGCAGATCTTGTGCCTCTTACTTTTCATACGTCACTTGGGGGTTAGCCAATCAGCTCACGAGTTTTAAGGAACGGTCCCAAAACCTCTACTTTTCCCCCTTTTTCGCCAAAACGAGACATAATTTGGACAATCGATTGGCAGATTCGTGATTAGAAGGCAAAACTACATGGAAAGAGCACCCATTTTCTCTCTAATTTAGTCAACCTTTAAAATGTGAGAGGTGCCCCTTCTTCCTTGACGACTGTCCCTTTTCCTTTGTAAGAAGTGCCCCTTCCCCTTCTATAAGTATCGTTTAAATTATAACATGTGCCCCTTTTCCAATCTTATAATTGCCCCTATTCTTTCTGAAGTGCCCCTATTCTTTCTGAAGTGCTCCCTTTATTTCATTTCTAAAGACAACGTACAAGCCTCTTCCCTTTTCACCTCTCATAAAACCTCTAATAAAATCTTTCGACAATTCCCTTTTAAATCATTTGCATCAAATGTACCTATTAATCCCTTTCAATAACTGCCTTTTTTCCATTCTCACTTTTCAGATACAAGAACTACCCACTTTCCATCTGATAAGTGCATCTTCACCTGTGGCAATGGCCTCTATTTAATTTTGAGAGGTGCCCGTTCTAATTTGACAAGTGCCCCTTCCGCCTTCTGCTAAATGACACTTGTCATTTGACATGGGCTCCTCTTCTTTCTAAGGAGTACACTTATCCCTTCTTCTAACAGCCCCTCTTCCTTTATAAAAAAAAATGCCCCTAGTTTTTCTTTCTCATGAATGCATTTTTCACCTCTGGTAAAGTGCCAAAATTCATGTGCAACAAATACCACATGTTTCATCCTCTGATAATTGCTCTTTTTAAAATGACACATTCCTCCTCCTTTTTGTCTCGCCCACCGGAGGTGAAGGCGAGACTAATGGGGTGTTGCAAGAAAGTTGCAATCCATTGCAAGTTGCAACTGATTGTCACTGGCCAATCAAAATCATTGTTGCATGCATGTCTTCTTAAAAGTCAGACCCTGAGCCAATCAGAATGGTTGTTTCAAAATTAGCAATTATTTGCAATTGATTGCAACCTTCTTGCAACACCCCATAAGGGATCCAAATGGCGTCCGTCACAAACCTGCAAGACTCTCTTATGATGCATTACTTGGCAACTGTTACTGCATTGGCAGCCACACTTGGGTGATAGAAGCACTAGGGGCATGTTATTGTGTTGTCGGAGGTCACATGATGTCAAAGGTCATTTGAGGTCATATGTTAAAGTTTACCTGCAAGACTCTCTTTTGTGAAATAACTTCACATCAGTTGCTTGGATTACAACCTAACTTGGGTCAGATGATCTTTGAAGGTTTGCATGGTGGAGCTTATAACGTGGAGAAGGTTTACGGTTCACCATGTGTGTTGGTAGGAGGAAAGGGAAAAGGAAATTAGAGATGGATAGACGAGAAAGGATGACAAGAGAGAAAAGAAGAAATAATCTTTCGTGACACTGGGTGAAGTCCTGAAAAGGACTGTAGACCAGATGAGATGAGATGAGAAGACTTGGTTGATGACCGATGGATGAGCAGCGATGGATTGAGTAGCGAAGGTTTGAGTAGGAGGTTACTCGACGTTTCGGACAGGTTGACTGTCCGTCATCAGGAGTGAAGTGTGCTAGACGAGCGGCGGGGTTTTATGGAGTGTGTGCGGACGTCGGAGGAATCGGCGGCCGGAGGTGCGGGCGGGTTGCTGTCGGTGGTGGCGCTATTATGTCCGAGAGTTGAGTGGACGTGTGTGCGGACGTCGGATGGATTGGTAGCGGGTGGATGGCGGCGTGAAGTCCTTTGTGTGTTGGCTGGTCGAGGGCGGAGATTGTAGCGGGTTTGTGTAGGTGGGACGGCGGGCTGTGGTGTCGGGGGTGCGTCGGCCTGAGGATTGGGTGGGATGGCGTTGGTAGTCGGCGGGTCGGCGTGCTGGATGGTCGGCTGGTCGGCGGGTTGAGTGGGCTGTGAGTCGATGGGTTTGGTGGGCGGCGATTCAGTCGATTGAGTTGTCAGTGGTGCTGGTTGTGTGGATTGGGTTTGGTGTTGGTTGGTGCCCCTATGAAGGATTGGGTGCCAGATGTGGTTGAGATGAAGTCCAGTGTCCTGTGGTACTGTGTCGTGGCGTTGAATCTCGATGGCCTCCCTCACTCTTCTGGTGTGCCAGTGCTTGATGTTGGTGATTAGAGTGCTGTGTGCCCAGTCGATGTGGTGATGTTCTTGTTGTGCGTGTTTGACTATTGCAGATTTGTCCCAGTCGCTAAGTCGGTGGCAGGCCTTGTGTTCCAACACAAGACTTAAGGAACACAAGGCCTGCCACCGACTTAGCGACTGGGACAAATCTGCAATAGTCAAACACGCACAACAAGAACATCACCACATCGACTGGGCACACAGCACTCTAATCACCAACATCAAGCACTGGCACACCAGAAGAGTGAGGGAGGCCATCGAGATTCAACGCCACGACACAGTACCACAGGACACTGGACTTCATCTCAACCACATCTGGCACCCAATCCTTCATAGGGGCACCAACCAACACCAAACCCAATCCACACAACCAGCACCACTGACAACTCAATCGACTGAATCGCCGCCCACCAAACCCATCGACTCACAGCCCACTCAACCCGCCGACCAGCCGACCATCCAGCACGCCGACCCGCCGACTACCAACGCCATCCCACCCAATCCTCAGGCCGACGCACCCCCGACACCACAGCCCGCCGTCCCACCTACACAAACCCGCTACAATCTCCGCCCTCGACCAGCCAACACACAAAGGACTTCACGCCGCCATCCACCCGCTACCAATCCATCCGACGTCCGCACACACGTCCACTCAACTCTCGGACATAATAGCGCCACCACCGACAGCAACCCGCCCGCACCTCCGGCCGCCGATTCCTCCGACGTCCGCACACACTCCATAAAACCCCGCCGCTCGTCTAGCACACTTCACTCCTGATGACGGACAGTCAACCTGTCCGAAACGTCGAGTAACCTCCTACTCAAACCTTCGCTACTCAATCCATCGCTGCTCATCCATCGGTCATCAACCAAGTCTTCTCATCTCATCTCATCTGGTCTACAGTCCTTTTCAGGACTTCACCCAGTGTCACGAAAGATTATTTCTTCTTTTCTCTCTTGTCATCCTTTCTCGTCTATCCATCTCTAATTTCCTTTTCCCTTTCCTCCTACCAACACACATGGTGAACCGTAAACCTTCTCCACGTTAACTTGGGTCATATTTGCACTGAGGGTACCTTGACGTTATGTTGCCATTGGAGGTCACATGATAGGGTCAAAGGTCATTTGAGGTCATACGTTAAAGTTTACCTGCAAGACTCTCTTATGACAGATAACTTTGCAACCGTCACTCACTTTTCAACCAAACTTGGGTTGTAGATGCACTAAGGGGACCTGCATGTTATGGTGCCGTTGGAGGTCACATGATAAGGTCAAAGGTCATACGTTAAAGTTTACCTGCAAGACTCTCTTATGACATAACTTTGCAACCATCACTCACTTTTCAACCAAACTTGGGTTGTAGAAGCACTTGGGGGACCTGCATGTTATGCTGCCATCAGAGGTCACATGGTAAGGTCAAAGGTCATTTCAGGTCAAACATTATAGTTTACCCGCAAGACTCTCTTATGACATAACTTTGTAAACGTCACTTTCCAAACATTAGTAATGTAGATATATGCAAGCATAACTTATGCAGATTTATGCACTTGGGGGACCTGTTGCATGGCAACAGAGATCACGATATTTCTAGTTATCGCATGTGGGTGAGACACATTATCGCTAATGGCTTGTCTTTTCTGATATGCCATTTTCGTTCTTGATATGGGCCCCTTTTTCCTTCCTCCATAATTTGTGCCCCTAATTTATAGCGATTTAGAGCAACTATACTTTAATTGCTCGCTCGCTACGCTCGCTCACATTTATATTTGATATAGTTATTTACTTCGATATTTTCTTCAATGGTGAGGCATAAAGATATCCTTATTTGCCCCTCCAGGTAACACTATCTCTCTGGTATGGACTGTACTTAAAGGGGTGGCTTTCAGCGCCTTATAGGGCAGCTGGGCTAAAGCCAGGGTAATATTGGAGCGCCTTGAGCATCATTCATGGTGGATATGAGCGCTATATAAATATCCAATATTACTGTAAAAGTGGTTTCTTTCGCGGTGGTTTTATTTTCGCGCTTTTCGCGTGTTCAGATTGAACCGCGAATTTAACATCACGCGAAAATGTTTTGAAAAGTCGCGCGAAATTAACCACGCTAGGAAATGTTTTGAACTCGCCGCTTGCAAAGCTTACGGCTTCTTACACGCTGTACACATACAACGCTACTGCACACACACGAAGATTCCGCGCATTGCTACATGCCACGCACAGCGGTACACAGCTGCGATACCGCGCCATGTAGGTCAACTCCTGTGTGGTCATTGTACTGGAGTATGTTGGTGAGATTACTAGTATTAAAAACAAAAGAATTCATTCATGTGCAAAAAACCCCCAGTTTTTGCCGACTGTGAATTCACAGATTTTGCCGACCGCGAATTTAAACACACGCGAAAATGTCGGCACCGATGGAAACCGCGGAAGTATCTGTACGCGAAAGAAACCACTTTTACAGTATTGTATCCCCCGAACCAGTGTTCGGGGATACTATGGATTTGGCATCGTCGCGCCGCGTCCGCCGCAGAGATTTTCTTGTGAGCGCTCTACTGGCTGCAGTTTTTGTCGGATCACCTTCAAATTTCACATGGAGGTGCATTATGGTAAGATGAAGAAGCCTATTGTTTTTGGTGTGGGCGGAGTCATGGGCGGAGTCATGGTTGCCATGGAAACCATATTTTTAAAGAAATAGTAAAGATTTTCTTGTGAGCGCTCTACCGGCTGCAGTTCTCATCGGATCACCTTCAAATTTCGCATGGAGGTGCATTATGGTAAGATGAAGACGCCTATTGTTTTTGGTGTGGGCGGAGTCGACATGGTTGCCATGGTAACCATATTTTTAAAGAAATAGTAAAGATTTTCTTGTGAGCGCTCTACCGGCTGCAGTTCTTGTCGGACCACCTTCAAATTTCGCATGGAGGTGCATTATGGTAAGATGAAGACGCCTATTGTTTTTGATGTGGGTGGAGTCATCGTTGCCATGGTAACCATATTTTTAAAAGAAATAGTAAAGAATTTCTTGTGAGCGCTCTACCGGCTGCAGTTTTTGTCGGATCACCTTCAATTTCAAAACAACTAAAAAATGACAAAAGTACAAAAGGTCAAATTTGTCAGCAGTGATACCCGAGGTCCCAAATTGCCACTTTATCCATTTCAGTCACAACATTGATTCAAATGGGGGATGGGTGACGGGTTCGGGGGATACATGTACTCGGACTGGTCCCCCCCACCGAGTGCTCTAGTTATTGTATCCCCCGGCAGTATGCCGGAGGATACTTTGGATTCAGCAGCGTTTCGCCGCCGCCGCGTCACATTCTTGTGTGCGCTCTAGCGGTCACATTTCTCGACGAATTTCTTTCAGACTTCCTGTGGACGTGTATCTTGGTAAAATCTGGACCCCTATAGTTTCTGGTGATGCTGCCCCCAGTGTTCCGTCTTTTATAGGGTAAAAGGCCATATTTTGGGGGATAGTTTGTGTGCGCTCTAGCGGTCACATTTCTCAACGGATTATGTTCAAATTTTGTATGAAGGTGTCTCTTGGTAAAATCTGGAACCCTCTAGATTTTGGTGATGCTGCCCCCAGTGTTCCGTCTTTTATAGGGTCAAAGGTCATATTTTGATAGATGTCTTGTGTGTACTCTTGTGTGCGCTCTGGCGGTCACATTTCTCAACGGATTTCGTTCAAATTTTGCATGAAGGTGTCTCTTGGTGTAATTTAAAAACCTATAGTGTTTGGTGATGCTGCCACCAGTGTTCCGTCTTTTATAGGGTCAAAGGTCATACTTCAGGGCATGGCGTGAGTGCACTCTGCAGGCCACATTTCTCAACGGATTTCTTTCAAATTTTGTATGGACATGTATCTTGGTATAATCTACACATCTTTACTGTTTGGTGATGCTGCCCTCATTGTTCCGTCCTTTATAGGGTCAAAGCTCATTTGTCCCTTTTGTGCACTCTTACTTCTGCATTTGTTGACGGATTTCATTCAAATTTTGTATGGAGATGTATCTTGGTATAATCTACACATATTTAATTTTTGGTGATGCTGCCCTCATTGTTCCGTCCTTTATAGGGTCAAAGGTCATTTTTCCATTTCTTGCACTCTTCTGCATTTCTTGACGGATTTCGTTCAAATTTTGCATGAAGGTGTCTCTTGGTGTAATCTAAAAACCTATAGTTTTTGGTGATGCTGCCACCAGTGTTCTGTCTTTTATAGGGTCAAAGGTCATACTTCAGGGCATGGCGTGAGTGCACTCTGCAGGCCACATTTCTTGATGGATTTCTTTCAAATTTTGTATGGAGATGTATCTTGGTATATCTCTCAACACATTTCTTTCAAATTTTATATGAAGATGTGTCTTAGTGAAACCTACACATCTAAATTGTTTGCTGATGCTACCCCCACTGTACCACTTTCTATACAGTCAAATGTCATATTCAGGTTGTTGTTAGGGTCAAATGTCATATTTTCGTTGCTTGCATTCTGGAGGACACATTTGTTAACTCATTTCTTTCAGATTTTGTATGTAGGTCCATTATAGATTACACCTCTACAGTTTTTGGTGATGCTGCCTCTAGTGTTCCGTCTTTCATAGGATCAAAGGTCATATTTTAGTGGATTGCTTATGTGCGCTCTGAGGTCATATTTCTTCCGAATTTTCTATAAAAATGCATTATAGTCTAATCTGCACAATTCGTTTTGGTAATGCTGCTCCTAGTGTTGACAATATTCCGGGCCACTGGCGGCAATTTCTACACCATCCTTTTGTTTGAGGGAGGGGATGGGGGAGGGTCTTTGTCCCTCCTTCAAATCGCTGCCAGTGCCGGGGGATACATTTCGCATTGCGCGGCACCAGCAATGCACATTTCTAGTTATTATTATTATTATTATTATTACCAATATTTCCCAAGAATGGATTTGAATTGATTTACACTTGTTGTACTAACTGCTGAGTCTGGTAAGGAATTCCAGTTGTTGCAACTTCGTACAGAGAAAGAATTTTGACGAAGCACAGATTTGCACTTTGGCTTTAATACCTTCATACTATGTTTCTCTCGTTACTTATTAGAGGTCTTTTCAGTCTCTCATGCCGAGACTATGTTTTAAACCTTTCAGAACTCGGTTTTTCCTCTTTATAAGATGTTATTGATCACCATGCAGCCTCACAGATCTTTAAAATATTGCTCGCTTGCTTCGCTCACTCGCACATTAATATGTAGGTCATCAAACCCAACTGCAAACTTTGATGCTTAAGTATTATATTCGAGTATGTAAGAGAGAAACGTAATTGAAATCCCTATAAATGTAATCCCAATGTAGGGTACATGTATGCCAATGTTTGGAGATGATATATGTTTCCCGTTGTAGGTGCCCTTTTTTTCCAGAAATAGCCCTTGATTATCGGTGCCCCCAAACTTTGGAAATTTCCACTCAATATTGCGATCATACCCCCAATCCTTGAACCTGATTTACGCCGGTGCTACATGACTTATCTTTGCTTTGTGTCTTATTACCCACGCCGATAAAATCGGCAGGGTTATGTAAAGGGCTGTGTATGTCCCTGTGGGTGAATGTTTGTTTGTTTGTGTACAAGATAACTAGAGAACGGGTGAACGGATTTGCACCAAATTTTCAGGGAATGTTCGGATAGTGACAGGAAAGAATCGATTAGATTTTGGTGATGATCGGTTGAACCCTGCAAATTCTGTGTGACCTTGAAGTTTTGACCCCATAGTAAAGTATAGGAACTTCAGTTCAGATAGTGACGGGAAAGAATCGATTAGGGAAAGAATCGATTAGATTTTGGTGATGATCGGTTGACACCTGCAAATTCTGTGGAACTTCAGTTCGGATAGCTTTATAGTGACAGGAAAGAATCGATTAGGGAAAGAATCGATTAGATTTTGGTGATGATCGGTTGACGCCTGCAAATTCTGTGTAACCTTGTAGTTTTGACCCCATAGTTAGTATAGTATTGCAACTACTCTGTAGCGCCGCCAAGGCGTGGGTCTGCCGCCTTTGATGGCCTTTCTAGTTTTGTTTTGTTCTTTGGAATTTACTTAAAGGAACTATGCACTACTTCTGTGCACTTTTTGTATCCGGACAACTATCCCCTGGGCAATTACCCCCTGGACAACTACCCATGGACAACTACCCCCTGGACAATTACCCCACAAACAACTACCCCACAAACAACTACCCCAGAATCGGGGGGAGGGGGTGTATTGGGGTAATGGTCATTTTATGGGGGGTAATTTTTTCGTAGGGGGTAATTGTCTTAGGGGATAGTTGTCCGGGGGGGGGGGGGGGGGGGGTTGTTGTCCTAGGAGGGTAGTTGTCTTGGGGGTAGTTGTCCTAGAATCGCGCTTTTGACATCACTCACTTAAAAACCTTTCAAATCATTCGTGGAATGACAATATCATAACATATTTGTTATAATATGAAAGAGGATGAACTGAACTTTACTCAACTACAGGAGAATATAGACAGGTGTGTAAAACTGTATGGAGGGGTGTAATGTTGTGGTCTATACTGTCTGGTGGATATATAAGATAAGTCACAAGGTACAACCAGGTTTGAGTTCCTGCTACATCATGACCTTTGTCTTTGGCGTAAGGCCTTAAGAATACATTATTTTGCCACACTCAACACAGGTGAGGTAGATGGGTACTGACCATGGCAGGAATTTATGCTAGAGCAGCATAATAGCAGCCATGCTAAAAAGGTTGGGTAATATTGGAGTTCCAGGAGTGTCAAGTGCAAGTGTGACAAATGTGATCAAGTTCTATTATTAGGTGATCTGTCGTACATCGACAGATCACCTCTTAATTTCGTCAAGATTTTTCTTCTTTATTTCTTTATTTTTATTTTTCTCCCCTTTTCTTGTTACCATGATTCCTCAAAAGTTTCATTCTCAATTTTCTTCAAATTTTCGTCACTTAACAGACTTGTTAATGTCAAGATGTGGCTTCTCATTCAAGGTCATTAGTTTATCATGACGTCATCAAGACGCCATTTTGTAAAATCACATTATCAATCATATCAACATAACTGATCATCAAAAATCAAAAATATTAAATGCACATAAACTTCAGGTCAAGGGTCAACATAAAATGTCATCAAAATCCGCGCACGCATCATGACGCGCACGTACGCGCGCGTCAAAATTTAAAAATGCTCAAAATCAAGAAAGGTCTCAATTGGAGTACGTTTCAGGTCATTTTAAGCATTTCAAAAATTTCCGCGCATACGCGTCCGCGCGCGCGTTATGCGTGCGCGCAAGTCGTAAATAACGTTAAAACGCTGTTTTTTTCGATTGATTTGCAATCCTGATACTTTTCTTCATCATTTCCATCAACTTGGAATCAATTTCAATCAATAATAAGGTCGTACGGGCGAGTCAAAGTTCAAAATCCGTGCGCGCGTCTATGGCGAAAATAACGTAAAAACGTGCAAAAACATGCCTCTACAAAATTCACTCTAGCTCTTTAAATAGTCCGTTGACCCCCAAATTTTTTGTCATCATCAGGTAGGGTATGAATCATAGATTTCATTTCATGTATCATTTCATCCATATAAACATTATGACGTCATCAAAATGGCACCAGAAGTCAAAATTTCCATTTTTCATGTTTTGACGTCATCACATTTATGCAAATTTGGCTCTAGATTCGTAATTATTGGTCGTTTTTCTCCCAAATTTTGATATGTTATAGCTGCAACAATTCTCTACGAGACATCTTGCCACCATTATTCATTTTGATGACGTCATCACACTGAAATCTTCAATTAAAGACGACATGTCAAATTTTTCCCTATTTGCGTGTTATGTCTATGGAAGATGATTTTTTTTCGAATCATGAATCTACATGACATCGTTCTCTGAGCAGTATCTCAGTTATTTTTGGTCTATTTCCTTCCAGATTTTAATATGTTGTAGCTGAGACTATAAGCTTTTATTAGTAAGCCCTCCAATTTTTGATCAGATGTCGGGATCATGCCCAATTTTTCAGTACCAAATGGGATTTGAGAATCACGTTTTTCGTTTACGTGTTATCTCTATGGGAAATATTTTGGTCTATCGGTAAAGCACATGACTACCATGGTCAAGGTACCTGGTTCGATCCCCGGGGCCGATTTTTTTTTTTTTTTTTTTTGCTTCTTTTTACTTGTCATTTTACCATCCTCTACGACTATTATAACATAAACAATCACAAACCAAGTAATAAAATGCCTTATTTTGCATGTTATGTCTATTGCAAAGTGCTGTGCAGTGGTTTATGTATATCCCTATGGAAAATCTGTTTCACTGACGTGTATTAAAGCTATCCTACAATATCATTAGTCCTATTAGATATCACAATTTCTCAAAATTGGCTTAGTCAATTATCTTAATTATCTTATTGTGACGTCATCTAGACGCCATTTTCTACAAATCAACTTATGGTCGTATCTTCATAACGAAATGTGATTTCTCGTTCATATTTGGCATGGTTAACGTCACTGTCATTGCAGTCATGATCCTTACCATTATCCCCATCATTATCATCATTATCATTATCATCATTATATCATCAATCATCTTCAAAATCACCAACACCATAATCATCATGAATATCATTATCATCACCATCATTATATTATCATCTTCATCATCATCACCATTATCATCATCACCGTAATCTTTTTACAATGACCGTTTCACACATTTTGCTACATTCCTGTCCTCAAGAAGCATCTCCATTCATGGCATTCTTGACTTCCTATCTTCAGTTTAGCATTTCCCCATTATTATGATCATCCTGATTACAATCATGATCGTACAAAGTGAAAGACAGATCACCTAATTCGTCATGACGAATTAAACTCTAGTTATTATTATTATTATTATTATTATCGTTATTACTATTATTGTTGTTATCATTATTACTTTGTAGTATTACATGTAGTAGTTTCCTAGTTGTATCCCCCGGCAGAATGCCGGAGGATACTTTGGATTCAGCAGCGTTCAGCCGCCGTGTCACATTCTTGTGTGCGCTCTAGCGGTCACATTTCTCAACAGATTTCTTTCAAACTTTTTATGGAGGTGTATCTTGGTAAAATCTAGAAACCTCTAGATTTAGGTGATGCTGCCTCCAGTGTTCCATCTTTCATAGGGTCAAAGGTCATATTTTGATAGATGTCTTGTGTGCACTCTAATGTGCGCTCTCTAATGTGCGCTCTGGCGATCACATTTCTCAACGGATGTTATTCAAATTTTGCATGAAGGTGTCTCTTGGTATAATCTAAAAACCTATAGTGTATGGTGATGCTGCCACTAGTGTCCTGTCTTTTATAGGGTCAAAGGTCATACTTGGGGGATGGTGTGAGTGCACTCTGCAGGCCACATTTCTGAATGGATTTCTTTCAAATTTTGCATGGAGATGTATCTTGGTATATTCTTTACTATCATCTTTACTTTTTGGTGACGCTGCCCTCATTGTTCCGTCCTTTATAGGGTCAAAGGTCATACTTCGGGGGATGGCGTGAGTGCAGACTGCAGTCCACATTTCCTAATGGATTTCTTTCAAATTTTGTATGGAGATGTATCTTGTACAATCTACAAATTTATACTTTTTATGCCTCCGCCCACCGTAGGTGCTGCCGGAGGCATTATGTTTTCGGGTCGTCCGTCCGTCCGTCCGTCCGTCCGTCCCCTTTTTCGTTCTCGCGATAACTTCAAAACCGTTTGGCGGATCAGCTTGTAACTTGGCCCATGTATGCATATGGGAGGGACGATGAACTGATTAGATTTTGGGGTCTCAAGGTCAAAGGTCACAGAGGTCATTATATACATAAAAATGGTTCGTTCTTGTGATAACTTAGGAACCGTTTGGCGGATCAGCTTGTAAGTTGGCCCATGTATTCATATGGGAGGGACGATGAACTGATTAGATTTTGGGGTCTCAAGGTCAAAGGTCACAGAGGTCATTATATACATAAAAATGGTTCGTTCTTGTGATAACTTAGGAACCGTTTGGCGGATCAGCTTCTAAGTTGGCCCATGTATTCATATGGGAGGGACGATGAACTGATTAGATTTTGGGGTCTCAAGGTCAAAGGTCACAGAGGTCATTATATACATAAAAATGGTTCGTTCTTGTGATAACTTAGGAACCGTTTGGCGGATCAGCTTCTAAGTTGGCCCATGTATTCATATGGGAGGGACGATGAACTGATTAGATTTTGGGGTCTCAAGGTCAAAGGTCACAGAGGTCATTATATACATAAAAATGGTTCGTTCTTGTGATAACTTAGGAACCGTTTGGCGGATCAGCTTCTAAGTTGGCCCATGTATTCATATGGGAGGGACGATGAACTGATTAGATTTTGGGGTCTCAAGGTCAAAGGTCAAAGGTCACAGAGGTAATTATGTACATAAAAATGGTTCGTTCTCGCAATAACTTCAGAACTGTTTGACAGATATATATGCATATGTGAGGGACGATGAACTGATTAGATTTTAGGGCCTCAAGGTCATAGAGGTCATATACATAAAACTGGTTCGTGATGTATGGAGTCTAGGCCTACCTATTTTAGAAATTTCAAGGGGACAGTGGTCTATTTGCTATAAAATATCTATTTCCATGGTGTATTTGATGATTGTAAGTCATCAATTGTAAGTCATCAATGGTAAGTTTTTTATTTATGAAATGAAATAAATTTTCAGTCTCCTGTGCATTTTAAGTGAAAAGATTGGTAATTTTGTTGGACCAATCCTTTTTAGAGTGTACATGTATGCCATACATTTCCAATCTGGTGATGGCGGAGGCATAAATTCCGACCGCGCGAGGTCGAAGATTCATCTAGTTTGATAATGCATCAAGATAATTCCATCCTTTATAGGGTCAAAGGTCATATGTCTTTTGTGCGCTCTATCTTCATTTCTTGACCGATTTCTTTCAAATTTTATATGGAGGTGTGTCTTAGTGAAATCTACACATCTATAGTGTTTGCTGATGCAAACGCTTTTTATAGTATCAAATGTCATATTTTGGTTGCATGCATTCTGGAGGACACATTTCTTGACTGATTTCTTTCAGATTTTGTATAGAGGTCCATCATAGATTACTATAGACCTCTACAGTTTTTGGTGATGCCCCCACTCTTCCGTCTTTCATAGGGTCAAAGGTCATATTTTAGTGGATATCTTGTGTGCGCATTGTGAGGTCACATTTCTTGACAGATTTCTTTCGAATTTTCTATAGAGATGCATTATGCTCTAATCTACACACGTTGTTTTGGTGATGCCGCTCCTAGTGCTGACAATAGTCCGGGCCACTGGCGGCAGTCTCTACGCCATCCTTTTGTTTGAGGGAGGGGAGGGGGCAGGTTCTTTGTCCCTCCTTCGAATCGCTGCCAGTGCCAGGGGATACATTTGCATTGCGCGGCAATAGACATTTCTAGTTATTATTATCATTGTCATTTTAACTAATTTAATTGACAGACATCTTGGATATAAAATTTGTATTTTAATGAATTTGTCAATATTTTGATTACATTACAGAGAGTTTGAAGGTTCACCACCCGATATTGAAGAGACGGTGTACATGGGAATTGTGACTTTGGCACTGAAGCAACTGCATGGTGATATTGGGGCAGCAATGATGGTAGACCTTGTAAAATATAATCCTGACAATTTGCAGGGAGTTTTTAGAATGCAACAAAGGTGGGTAATTGAAATTATTATCATTTTTCAACACTTCATATGCTTTATAAGTGAATAGTATAATGGATTGTGAATTCTTTTCACATCAAGAAACCAAAATATGTATTAACATGGCTTAAAATAAACACGCTCTTGAATGGCTGCTCCTCCTTCTGTAAAGCATATTTCATGTATTTACTATTCCCCCTTCATCTTTTGACTGATTGGTTTGAAGAGATATATATTGTTTATTTAAATTACCCAGTTATAATAATTATTCAATATATTTGAATGCTGAATGCCTGAATCTACATCATTGGCGGATTCAGGCAGGGGCGCCAAGGAGGTGCATCCCCCTTTAATTTTTCTGTTTTGTGATTTTTACCGTGAGGGCGGTTACGAGGGGGATACCCCCCTCCCACACCCTCCGCTCCCTCGCCGCTGGCGCCCCCCCCCCCCCCTTCAAATTCCTGGATCCGCCATTGTACATGTATATTAGTGTGGAAATTTGACAAATTGTTGACATTAAATATACATGTACAACAAATTATTCAGTTATAAATTTAGCCCTAATACATCTACAGTACATGTACTCTGGTTTATTTAAACAGTCGCAAAAGGCAAAAGCCATGTAATCATTGAGAAATTTGCTGTACTTCTAGATATATTTGAGATCCAACTTATTATTCTACATGTGTGCACTGTGCAGTGTCCAGGTCAATATCATGTAATGCCCTTCTTTGAATTATTGCATTCCATGTAATTCAAATTACATTGGGTTGTTTTCTCAAATAGATTAATAAGTTAGTATTGGATTCCGACATGCATATGATGCCTACTTTTCTGACTTTGCTCCACATTTCTTATCATTTAGGGATTTGGTGAAACTCTGGAGTGCGCTGACACTGTATGGATATTATGAAAACCAGAGATGTGCTTTCATTGTGCAACAGGTAAGCCTTCCTACACTTTTCATACAGTTTACTGCGCTGCACTGTTTGCCATGCAACACCAGTCTATAAAATTTCTAGAACATATATTATTTGAACTTGCCTCTTGAATGCAAAAAAAGCACCACATTCAATTGTAATAGAAATATTCTTCATATTGGCAGTCTAGCAGAAGGCTTATATGCACATGTGATGTGTAAATACATTCAAGTGTTTCCAGGTAAATACAAGGAAGAATTCTAT
The DNA here is from genome assembly GCA_025617745.1 of Heliocidaris erythrogramma. Taxonomy (NCBI): domain Eukaryota; kingdom Metazoa; phylum Echinodermata; class Echinoidea; order Camarodonta; family Echinometridae; genus Heliocidaris; species Heliocidaris erythrogramma. The sequence goes on along the minus strand of CM046853.1, from coordinate 10,328,935 downwards.
GTCATATATTTAGTCATAATTTTCTCATGACCTCTTTTACACTCAATGTAATTGGATGTTCTCTATAGGTTTCCATGGTGAGTGAATATTCACAATTGAAGGCTTTTGATAACACCATGTGGGAGCCTCTGAAAAGGCTGTTGATATATTCTTTTGTAAAAATAACCCACTTATGGGGCATTTAGAGGAATTTTTGGAAAAGTGAAAGGAAAGAAAGAAAAGAGATGATAATGGAATGAAATTAAACACTTACACAAAACTATTTGTGGTTTTTGTTTTCGGTGTTTATACACCAAAAATGAAATGAAATGAAATGGGGATAAAAGGAAGAAAGAGTGATCGAGATCAGGATAGTTGTGAGCAGGTCACAGAAGTTTGGACAGTGTAGTTCTAAAAAGAACTGATTGTATTCCTCTGTAGAGTAGTTCTGTAAGAGTTTCTGAACTACGTTTATCTGTTTTGACTCGTTTTGAACAGTGTGCTCTGTTCATCATCAGGAAATTAACTTTAGGAAAACTGCATAATATATCAGCAGCCTTTTCATAGAGGCTCCCACATGGTGTTAACGAAAGCCTTCAATTATTCTTTAATTTTTCTAAATTTATGTTTCACAGGACTCTTCCGATTTTACCCCAATCAAAGAAGACAGCAAACAGGGTGAATTAGAGCTTCTAAGTGGATGTGGATGAAAAGAATTCAAGATCAAGATGTTCAGGAAATCCACATCAAGACAAGACCGGCAAATACATGTATATGCCATGGACATTGGATTCGATGCGAAGGGCAATATTGCAGTGTTGGTACACACGTGGATTGAGTAGCATTGTTGCTTAAAGCCCACCGCACACTATACAATGGTCTGCAATCCAAATTCAGAAGAAAATATAATTGCATTTGATTTAAACACATTAAATATTTTTAGTGAGGTTCTGAATCATCATATAGGCAGTAAAATTGAAAATACGGCCTGTTTTCTAATCGGAGGAAAGGCCAAATCGGCTCCCAAGTCGTAGTGATGTCAGAGCAATCCTACGATAGTCTATGATAGTACTAGTCTATGATTTGATACTGATTTATAACTTATTCTGGCTGACAGCGCACTAAAACCCTATGTTTAGTATTCATATAATTGTTTAGAACCTGAAGCATCTAGATTTTATTGGTATGCTATTGCAATTTATTTCCAAAATCAAATCAGTCGATCGTATATTGTGCGGTGGGCTGAAGGGTATAAATACCAAGCTTACTTCTGTTTCTCCGAGCAGATACCATGTCAACATGTAACAGAAGGAGAATGAAGGTACATGTGCATGTATTAGATATCACATCTTTTTTCCAGTTGATAATCTGCATTAAAGTGCCCTTAACCTGTAAATGGCAGACCTAAACAATGGGGTGGTTCAAACCTGATAGAAATTTCATACATAGCATGTACACCAAGCCATTGACTTCCACATATTACTTTGGAGTATGCCATAGTGCTTTGATCTGATCAGTCTTCTTCTTTTGGATAATGGTCATATAATCACAGGACAAGAAAGATGATTCCGTTTTATAGACTAAAAAAATATATGAGAATATGCATCCTCTTAATTATAGTAATTCATTGCTATGTTGAATAGTGCATTATATCCCCATATACATGAAACTATGTGCATTGATAAAAATTGTTAGGTCTCAGAATTCTGCACACAAAAAAGATTTCCTGTCTCGTGGTACATGTTCACAAAAAATACATGTACTTCTAGACAATTTTTTTTCAGGAAATTTCCTTGTCATTTTTTGTGCACTTAGTGAGATGGGAGGCAATAAATTGCAAGTTATCAAAATGCAAATAAATGCTTTTAATTGTAATTTGTAATTTGTACCTGTTGTACTGTAAAGAAATGTTCAACAAAAAGAACTACATGTACTTGTATATACCAGTTATACATCTACATTTATTCACTTTTGAAAGAGTACAAAAATAACTCCAAAATTGCAAATGATCTAACAATTTTGGTGGTAGGTGTATCGTATAAATCTCATTGTGTCCCATGGATTATTTTCTTGAATGAACAAATTTATAGACCCTTTTGAGGAAAGGTCACTTTTTAAGTAGAAAATCATAAATGGAGCTCTTGTGAAAAAACAAATGTATTTCAATAACTGTAAGACCATTGAACTGATAATCAAGCTGATAAACTTTATGTGCATACAAGACATTAATCACTAAAAATATGGAATACAAGAAAAGTAGAAAGATATTGATAAGCAAATCAAAAGAGTATCAAATGAAGCATAAGAAAAATGGTTAATATCTTTTCATTATTTCCCTTTCCTTTAAAATTGAACTGTATTTTAATATCCGTTTGAATGATGCATGTACAGTACCATTTAAGGCATCCGTTGCCTGATTGCAGGGCTCGATAATAAACTTACTGCAACTGTATCACTTAAAAGGTGTCAAATTGTATTTCATGAATGGATAATTGTGTACATGTAATATGGTGGTTAATGTGGATTTAGATAGCAATAGAATTTGTGATTAAAACTCTTTTTAGGAAAACTTTCTGAGAAACTCTTTGGAAGGAAGGAAGAAACAAAAGGGATTTTAAAGTTACTAGCCACTACAGAAATTCAATACCGGTACTTCAAACTGGCAGCATAATGATGTCATGAGAGAGGTTCATTTGTCCCTTCTGTTTTTTTCACTATAAAAGTAAATTAACTTTCAAGTTTCAACAGCCCTTGAATTTCCCAGCAGCCACAAAGCATTCTCAAAATGACATGACTTAGGTACTTAGTGGCATGAGAAAATGCGTCTGGAATGCAAAATGCATATTTTTGAAATTTCTTAATTTAATTAGAAACATAACAAAGCATTGGAGCAAGTTCAAATAACGCTACTACCAAGACTGTCATTACAATTGTCAAAATACCATTTTTTTTTTTTCACTTCTATCGCCAACAATTTTGCCGTTTGCTTTCCAGATGCGTCTTTTCGCGCCACGGTGTTTCGTTAAGCTACCTTAGCTATGCCCTTTTGCTATCAAAAAATATCTTTGAGCTTCTGTAAAAAGCAATAAGCTAATCAACTCATGTATTTACACACATTTTTAAAGTTATACATGTATTAGTTGATTAGGAAATGGCATTATTAAGTAGGGATATGGGAAATCAAATTCACAAACTTATTCAATTTCAGGATGAATTCAGTTTGAACTAAACCTTTGTTGTTTGCACTGTTAAAGGGATACTCAACCGCAGATCGTGGACGTTTTAATGCCGCGAGAGGGCAAACGTGATCATTACCTGATCATACCGTTGCCCCGCGGGGCGCATACCTCGGACAGACTGGTCGCCGCACAACATGTACGCTCCGCCTGAGCTCGAGCTTTCGTGCGAGATTTGGTCGGCTTCGTGCAGTTGAAATGTAATCCCACTTAGTCCAACGGACGCGTTCAACGCACAAACTTTTTGTACGAGTAAATGGGGCTTACGCAATCCTGACTTTCCCCACGGCCACCTGGTGGCGTATCCCTTTAAGCCACATACTAAATGTGACCCACCACCACAAAACGTCCAATAAGTCCGAAGTTTGGGTTTTTAAAATTCAGTTTGAAAGCTTAGGTTCTAAGCAAACCCTTGTAAATTACAATGAGAATGTCTACGTGTCAGACAGGCCAATGACCAAAACAATAGAGAAAACTGGCTCGAAAGAAGAGTGACCATTTAACAGCGCCTAATCTGTGTCCTATCGTTTGTCGCACAAAAGGTTGAGTCAAAGCTCCCTAGCATACACTGTGCAGTACTAATTGGATTGGTTGAAACTTTCCATACCTTCAGAATAGATATATTTCTATGTTTCTTTAGGTTTTGAATATCAGACAGTGCATAGTTTTAAGCTATACCAGAAAAGCGATGTGAAGTACAATCCCAGCAAGTTGACACACAGAGTTTTGAATGTCCAGGAAACATGGTCATTTTGAATGAGAGTAAAAACATATTTCAACAAGGTATTTTAACCTGAAATTTTGTACAATGGTAGAGTAATAAATGAACTTTCAGAAAATACAAAAAAGTTAAAAATCAAAATTTCCACCCCAAACCACCTTTTTCAGCTGTTTACTCTGAAACTCCCATTGCGACTTCTTGGTCGTTTTGTGGTGGAGGGTCCCAAATAACACTTTTTCAATATGACATGTTTTTGTTTACATTGACTTCTGTGTTAGATAAAATGTAACAGCAATATTCAAAGGGTTATGGTGGACAAATCCCCTTTAAACAATTAGTACAATCTGGGGATAAAAAGGAGTTCCTTTGTCTAATTCTTCATCAGGCATCCTTCTCTGGAAGATGAATCAACTCCTGTGACTATACAAACAAAATAATTTGTCCCAGCTTCGCTGTACTTTTGTAAAAGTGTTAGGAATTGTTTATAAGTGAGTTCACAAAAGGTGAGATGCACAATCTCTGCTGCTATCGTCACATTAAACAAAGTAGAATGTTTAATATGTCAAGTCTTTTCATCCAGCTCGTAGAGTTCAATAAGCTCAGTAATGATCCTCTGAATGATCTCCTCACTTATATCCTCTGAGAATGCCTGCAAATAGAAGTTGAAATGGAGAAGAAAATCAGTCATGGATTTTGAGATGTGTTTCTCTGATTCAGCTAGATAATCTAAAAATTCAGTTTAGAATTTTTAAACGTATTTAAAAATGTTGACTTATTTACTCCTGAGAGAACCCAAATCCCCAGTCAGGCCTCAAAAGATCTCTACTAATTATACACATGCCTTATATATTCATTCATGTCAATAAAACCTTAGGTCTGAAAGGGAAGGGAAATAAAACTCTTTGTATCCTTGAAATATGCACTATTGGTGCCTATACAATTACACCATAACAAATATGAATACCCATTAAAAGTGTTTAAATTCAAGATTGATTGTAAGATTATGAGGTCTATTTAAAAAGATTGATTCAATACAGAAGTTCATAAATGACAAACCTTCCACCATGGATTGACGGCCTCATCATTGAGTGGTACCTCCAGACCATAACATTGCAAAGAAAAGTAGATGACAGCTACAGCCATGTGTTGAGGTTTGGTGCGCAGGCATATATCACTATGATAACTATCCCTCAGCATCGCCCAGGCTGTCCGACAGACTGGTGTGCGATCCCAAATATCTCTGTCCATCCAATGCGACAGGGACTTCATGTAATGTACGAGGTACTTGTGGGGGAGGTCACCAATCTGAAAAGGAAATTGGTTTGATGGTAACAAATTCAGGTTACATAATGGTTCTTTCCAAGGAGACCAGTTACAAAACTCCATCTCTCTTTTCACTCATTGATAGAGAAAGAGAGAGAGATAATAGTACTTTTTTCAGAATCCATTGCATTAAGAGGGGGAAACATAGGGGTCAATTTACTATGCAATACTGTAGTGTCTCTGTCTCACTACAGAAAATCAAGTCATATACATGTATGTCATGTATACAAAAGCTAATGAAATACCGGTATACATCACATCAGAACTGATGCCAAGATTTATTTTATTGCATATGAACTGTTAAGCTACCATACCTTTGGGTTGTACTTGAGCATTCTGATCAAGAGCAGTTCACAGTTCACAACACTGTCCCTGAGTTCCCAGTATTGTTTGCCAACCTCAAGTGGACTTTCTCCCTTGTGTAGAATCCTGAAGAAAAACATGTAGACAACTGAAATATTTACAGCAACAGTATGCGTCCTATATTTTGGAACTGACAAATGAATGACCTTCAATCTACATTAACATCTGACATTGTTACACACTGTTATTTAGGTGATGACTTTTTCTGAAAAATTCTACCTTGAATGTTGTTTATCTTTCAAAAGCACAATATCATAATGAAATGATCTCAAACCTCAATACACTTTGAAGTCGATGTAACTTTTGACAATCATGATACAGGAAATGTATGAACTTGAGAGTGATCCTTTAAGCCAGTTTATAATTTCAGAATGACCCCAAAACATTATAGTCAGAGTTCTGGGGCCGTATTCTGAAAACGATGTTAATTGTTATAAATCAAAATCAGGCAAGTCATTGGTTAATGACTGCGCAAAGATGGCTGTGCTCGCGTAAAGTTAACAGAGACATCTGCGCAAGCACCAATGATTCGTGTTTATTGCACTCAATTTCAATTTGTTATGACAATTAACATAGTTTTCCTTAACATAAAAGATCACACATTTTTCAGAATACGCCCCTGCTTTTTAATTCAGTTGATAAATAGCAAGACAGAAGATACTAACAACACAAAGCTCCTCTGAAGTTTTTCCCTAACAAGTGAAAATATATTGACCCTACGTTTGATGGAAAGCCTTGGGTTTCAGGTGTTTTGGCCAAAACATTTACTCCAGCATGGATTTGCTGGAGCTCCTTGATATCAAAGCTAACATGAAAGCAGCCCGGTGCTGCTCCAGAGCTGCCTCACTAATGGCTTTACCATGAACAAGGTACAATATTTCTGTGATACCTGTAGCAGACGTTGATTATGTCACGCAGTTTAACATGTTGCTCTTCAACCTTGGTGGCCAGATAGATGGCTGTAGCTCCAATCAAGTATGGATCATAGTTGTTTAGTTCACACTCGGCAAAGAAGCGATGGTAGATACAGCATGCTGAGGCCAGGGTAACAGATTCCAAATGTAACTTGATTCCTGCTTCCATCACATAATGGATGACCTTGACATGGAGATGAGATGTTAAAACGTATAATTAGCAGTGTTTGTAAAAGGTGACGAGGTCCAATAACAGATTTCCTTGATTTTCTAATTCTGGGATACATATATTATAAGGAACAACCCTTTAAAAAATTCACATTGGAACACCTTCGTTTAGTGTTTAATAGCTTTTGAGGATTAATCCGTCAACAAAAAATTTTTAAATTGTATTTCATAGATGAAGTTGTGTCTGAACTTACATTTCATATATATTATGTTTTATCCTGTTGACAAAAAAAAAAATGATAAAAACATGACAAATACGGATAATCCCAAGAAGTTTATGCTGAGGAGAAAACATAAATGTATGACTTATTTTCCAAATTACAGGTCGGACAAAAATTTAGCCAAGATTGTCATGGGCATTTCTGGACATCCACATGTCCAACACATTCTTTCAAACTAAAAACCGCTTACTGTTCATTTCATCATTTCTAAAGAAATAAGTGCATATCAAAATGTCATAAAATTAAATAATATGTACATATACGTTGTTACTATTCTTGACACTAGTTGACAGGTCATTTTCTGGTGATGCATTCCCTAATCACCATAACTAAAATGTAAAATGAATATCATCCTTACATAGAGTATACACAAACCTTGAAGTGAGTCTTCTTGTCTGAATCCTCTCTGGCAATAGGGATAATATCACAGCCATCAGCATCCATACCTATGTCATCAACTGTGGACTTTTCAGATTTGATGTGATTCATTGTTGTTTGCAGAGTTCACAAGTCCTAACACTTCAGCAGCTCTTTTACCTGTGATCTTGCGTTAATTTGCCTTTGCCCCTTGTCTTTGCTGAGGCAGTGCTTGGTTCTCCTGAAGTAGATGATGAAAAAGATGGGAATAAAAAGACGGTCATTTAAGAAGTAAAAGTAAAATTCATTGATATTTTATCTGAAATATCACAAATTTAAATTCTTCCAATAAGTTCGACCACAATGTGCATTGTGCTCAGCATCATTATGAATAACATGTTTTTAACAGCATATTGTGAGTTTCCCCCATATCAACAGTTAGAGCTTTCAGAAATGTGTCAAAGATGATTTTGTCTGCCTTTTCTAAAACTTCCAAATTTCTCATTTTTTTACATTTTTAAAAAGTTCCAATCAATTTTAATAGTTATTTAGGTACTCTTTTAAAACTTGAAACGTACTATCCCATAAGTTTAGAATGATGAAAACAAGAGCCTAACTTAAACCTATAAAAGTCAATGATTTAATCTATTCATCGGTTAAAAAAAGCAACTTCAGGTTTTTAAAAATAAACCTTGGATTGATAAAACAGGCAAAATTCTAAATCTATCTCAATTCTATTTGGTGTACCACTCCTCCTATTTGCATATGTTTAACAGTTTGAAAAAAAATATTTGTCAGTTGATAATGACTTATTACACAGAGCAGTGGCGGATCTACATTGGGGGAAAACCGGCCCGTGCCCCCACTCATAGCTACATGACTATACTTCGTGTGTAGAATCTAGGCAGTCATACAACACCACTGCACAAAAGTCACAAACATTCACTCAAAATCGGCATTTAATTTACAAAAACCGACCCCAACATATCCAAGAAATATAAAGATAATTCCAAAAATGAAATTTGTAATTTACTGTCCATTTTCACGAAACGAGGTATCAGGGTCATTGTGTACATTTCCTGGTCGCTGCGGGCGCTGACATCTCCCGAAAAGAATTTTGTCGATAAAATTCAGTCCCTATCGCGTACACGGAAAAGTCCAGATTTTCTGTGTGCGCGATCGTAGAGATCAATGTGAGCTTGCGATCCCGAGTTTCTTTGTGGACAAAATTTTTATTGGCCGATTTTAGTCTAAGACATCGGCGGTATGTAAACACGCGATCGCGAAACAAAATCGGCGGGGATTTCTTCGGTTTTGGACATGATTTTGACTTTGGATTTTGCTGGAAATATCAAAAGTTCTTCCTAACGGCCATTTGAAGTAGGAGTGAGATTTTCAAGGAGTGAGATTTTTAAGGGCTGAATTTGAAAGCAAGTATTTAAAATATTTATCTTATTTTCCCCCCATACCTTTAGTACATGCGACAGAAAATACTAATTATTTCTGCAATCCTATATCGTAGTGGTCAATATGAGTATATGAGTATATGACCACTATTCGTGGTGTGCGTGCCCCCTCTTTTGAAACCCAACTGGCATAACTTAGGTACACAATGAAAAAAAGCCCCCTTAATTGTGTACTTTTCCGGCTCTGTGCCCCCCTACCCCCCCCCCCCCCCTCTTTTACAAAATCCTGGATCCGCACCTGACACAGAGGGTTGTCATTTTGTTGTTTTTGTTATAAATACTTTACTTTTTTACTTTTTAAATTCTTACTAAAATCATAGTGGCCCTAGTGGGGCATCCTCTCATCCAATTTAAGGGCCAGTTAAATTGTTTATTGCATGCACTGATGCAGATCAAGTCTTTTTTAATTTTTAGTAATTTTTTTTTTTTAAGGGGAATTCTCGCTACCACAAATATGCAATTTTCGACGTAGAGGGCAATATTATGCATGGAAATGGTCCACATCTTCGTCAACTTCACTTCCGGTCCGTATTGAAATACTACGGCTTATGAATAAAATGAGTGCTAAAATGCTTAATTTTTGGATCGCATGACATAAACCACTCAAATTTTGAAAATGCAACCAATTGTCTCAATAAATCATGGTATCTTTTCAAACATGTCAGTTAATTTATACTCAAACTCGAGGATTTTTGTAATACCTGTGTACATTTTCAATGCAAAAAGACAAACACTTGTCGACCCAATCGGGATATTGTCAGCACTGCGCATGCGTGGTTTGCATGACAAACGCCATCTGTTGGCGAAACAAGTTGGTTTTAATAGAAGCAGAAGATACAGATCAAACAGTGAAGTTTTGAGCAAAATACAATATGAAATACGAAAATTACAAAGTTTTGAAATTATAATCAATCAAACACAAATCAGCAGCTCTGCAATGTATCTTCATCTTGAGATGAAGATACATCTTCATCTGTCAGATCACCATGTAGTGTGTTTCAAGTTACAATTACAAAAAACAAGACATATGCAAACTGTATCAACCCTCCGTAACTACCGGAAGATTGACAAGAATCAATTTGTAAAATCACTCTCAGAGCTCATTTCCCAACCTCACCCTGATGGTGTTGATGCATTTTTTGAGTGGTATGATTCTAGTATGGGTAAACTACTTGACAAATTAGCTCCTGTAAATATTAAGACCCGCATAGTAAAGAACCGAGTGCCCTGGTACAATGACTCAATTCATATTGCTCGTCAAGAACGACGGCGAGCTGAAAGAAAGTGGCAGAAATCAAGATCCGACCCTGATCGTGAATCATTTCTGATTGCTAAGAAAGCTGTTTGTGCACTTACTGTAACTGCTAAACAAGACTATTTTAAAAACAAATTGTCTTCTTGTAGCGACAAGGATGTTTACCGAACTATTAATTCTCTTTTGAATAAGCAAAAGTCTGATCTTCCATTTTATGATTCGCCTTTTCTATTAAGCAACCAATTTTCCCAATATTTTGTAGATAAAATCAAGAATATAAGAGACGAACTTGATAACACACATGTTATGCCAGTTAGGTTCAAGGACAATATCTGCGAAGGGTTTAAGATACTTGAGGTCTTCCGACCTGTTTCTCAAGACGAGTTAATGACAGTTATTTCAAGATGTCCCAGCAAAAGTAGTAAATTGGACCCACTCCCAACTTGGTTAGTGAAAGACTATATTGATCATCTTCTCCCAATACTAACTGAACTTGTAAATTCTTCTTTGTCATGTGGTGTCTTTCCACAGAAGGCTCACCATGCAATCATAAGACCTCTTTTGAAAAATTCATCTTTAGATAAAAACAATTTGAAGAATTATAGGCCTGTATCCAATTTATCGTTTGTTGGTAAACTTATCGAGAAAATTGCTTGCTCAAGACTGGTGGAACATATGGAGATTAATAATCTTGCTGATCCACACCAGTCTGCTTATAGACCCAAACATGGTACTGAATCTGCATTGATTAAGGTTAAAAACGATATTATGTTTTCATTGAACTCAAACAAAGTAGTTCTTGTGGTACTTGTAGATTTATCAGCAGCCTTCGATACGATTGACCACAAAATTTTTATTTGTCGTTTGTCAAAGAGAATTGGTGTTAGGGGAACTGCGTTGAATTGGTTTCAGTCTTATCTTGATGGCTGGACAGCACAAGTCGACATAGATGGGGAACTTTCAGATCCAACCATTTCTAGGTTTGGTTTACCCCAGGGCTCAGTTGTAGGTCCCACTGGTTTCACAGTTTATATTCTCCCAGTTGGCGACATCGCCCGGTACCATAATGTTTCGTATCATGTTTATGCTGATGACATTCAGTTGTATGTAGCATTTGATCCTAAAATTCCTGGGGAACTGGATAAGGCCATGTTTTCACTACAATCTTGTATATCAGATATAAGGAACTGGCTGACAGCAAATAAGTTAAAACTCAATGATAGTAAAACTGAATTTTTCATTGCTGCATCACCATACAATTACAAAAATTTGCCAGATTTAACACTGTCAGTTGGTGAAGTTTCTATACATCCATCGGATTCAATAAGGAATCTGGGTGCCTTTTTTGATGTTAACATGACTATGTCAGCACACATTAACAATGTCTGCCGCAGTGTGATTTTTCATTTGAGGAACATATCTAGGATTCGTAAATTTATTGATCAAACTACTTGTCATCATGCTGTAAGGTCACTTATTCTTTCCAGACTAGACTATTGTAATGGGCTTCTTTCCTCTATACCAAAGTCTCATGTAAACCGTCTACAGCGTCTGCAGAATTGGGCTGCACGTCTTGTTTTTGAGGTTGGCAGAAGTCATTCTTCCCAACCTTTACTTCGTTCCCTTCACTGGCTGCCCATTCAAAAACGTATCATCTTCAAATTAGTTCTTTATGTTTATAAATCTATCAATAACCAGGCTCCAGGGTACATATCTGAATGCTTAACTGTATATACACCTAGTAGAAATCTCAGATCCTCAAATCACAACCTTCAGCTCAGCTACCCAATGACCCGAAATTTGTCAGGTGATAGGACTTTCACAGTTACTGCATCTAGGCTATGGAATAATCTCCCCTTGACCATTAGACAGTCAGCATCCATAAAGACCTTCAAAAAAGCTGTGAAATCATATTTATTTTAAATCCGTTATCAAACTTTGTAACAGGTACATTCATTACACTTTGTCTCCATAAAACCACCTGGTAGTTCCTGTTTTTATACAAATTATAATGTGTTCTATAATTTAGATATTTTGTAAACGCTCAGAGCCTTATGGGAAGGGCGTACTATAAATGCTTATTGTATTGTATTGTATTGTATTTTATTGAGAGCTCCCCTCCCATTTGCTCTTTAACGTTAGGCTACCCCAAAATCATTAATTTCCATTTTTTGTAAAGAAAATATTCATTGATAAAAAAATGATAGTAGTATGCACCATGGATATCATTGCTCACGTTTTTATACCAAACCTGGTACACAAAACCTGTATGAAACAAATCTACGGGTATTCATTCATCACAAACTAAGATTAAGAAAATGAAAATTTATCAAATAAACTGACATTGACAAATCAAACACATGACAAATTGCAATGTATCTTGTGAGTGCTTGCCTTAGACAAATTAGATGTACCTAATTACTGAAAAAATCTGCCTGTTTGGAGAGTGGAAAAGTTTTAATTTTATAACTTTAAAAAAAATATTTTTTGAGGCTCTCCTCCATGCAGGAATAGGAGAGGGGCAAACCCACAAAATAGGGGCCGGATTTTTTCCAAGCTAATATAAGGCCAACCAATTGTTCAAATTAACAACCATGACAACAGTCAGGCCCAACAGTCACATACCAATTCCTCTCGATTCTTGATTATTTGATGTCAAAAATGTCCATTTTAAGCAAGAAATATCGATCGGCAAAGTCACCGGTTTCCTTAAAGTGCAGTGAATAACTGAGCGGCGCACGCTCAGTAGGCTACACAGCACAGCTGCAGTGAATACCTTATTGTCATAAAGGAAATGGGTGCCATTGCTTTGTTTTGCCGATATTTCTTGCTTAAAATTGACATTTTTTACATCAAATAATCAAGAATCAAGAGGAATTGGTATGTGAAAATGTGTATGTGACTGTTGGGCCTGACTGTTGTTAATTTGAACAATTGGTTGGCCTTATATTACCTTGGAAAAAAACTGGTACCCAGTTGGCGACATCGCCCGGTACCATAATGTTTCGTATCATGCTTATGCTGATGACATTCAGTTGTATGTAGCATTTGATCCTAAAATTCCTGGGGAACTGGATAAGGCCATGTTTTCACTACAATCTTGTATATCAGATATAAGGAACTGGCTGACAGCAAATAAGTTAAAACTCAATGATAGTAAAACTGAATTTTTCATTGCTGCATCACCATACAATTACAAAAATTTGCCAGATTTAACACTGTCAGTTGGTGAAGTTTCTATACATCCATCGGATTCAATAAGGAATCTGGGTGCCTTTTTTGATGTTAACATGACTATGTCAGCACACATTAACAATGTCTGCCGCAGTGTGATTTTTCATTTGAGGAACATATCTAGGATTCGTAAATTTATTGATCAAACTACTTGTCATCATGCTGTAAGGTCACTTATTCTTTCCAGACTAGACTATTGTAATGGGCTTCTTTCCTCTATACCAAAGTCTCATGTAAACCGTCTACAGCGTCTGCAGAATTGGGCTGCACGTCTTGTTTTTGAGGTTGGCAGAAGTCATTCTTCCCAACCTTTACTTCGTTCCCTTCACTGGCTGCCCATTCAAAAACGTATCATCTTCAAATTAGTTCTTTATGTTTATAAATCTATCAATAACCAGGCTCCAGGGTACATATCTGAATGCTTAACTGTATATACACCTAGTAGAAATCTCAGATCCTCAAATCACAACCTTCAGCTCAGCTACCCAATGACCCGAAATTTGTCAGGTGATAGGACTTTCACAGTTGCTGCATCTAGGCTATGGAATAATCTCCCCTTGACCATTAGACAGTCAGCATCCATAAAGACCTTCAAAAAAGCTGTGAAATCATATTTATTTTAAATCCGTTATCAAACTTTGTAACAGGTACATTCATTACACTTTGTCTCCATAAAACCACCTGGTAGTTCCTGTTTTTATACAAATTATAATGTGTTCTATAATTTAGATATTTTGTAAACGCTCAGAGCCTTATGGGAAGGGCGTACTATAAATGCTTATTGTATTGTATTGTATTGTATTGTATTGAGAGCTCCCCTCCCATTTGCTCTTTAACGTTAGGCTACCCCAAAATCATTAATTTCCATTTTTTGTAAAGAAAATATTCATTGATAAAAAAATGATAGTAGTATGCACCATGGATATCATTGCTCACGTTTTTATACCAAACCTGGTACACAAAACCTGTATGAAACAAATCTACGGGTATTCATTCATCACAAACTAAGATTAAGAAAATGAAAATTTATCAAATAAACTGACATTGACAAATCAAACACATGACAAATTGCAATGTATCTTGTGAGTGCTTGCCTTAGACAAATTAGATGTACCTAATTACTGAAAAAATCTGCCTGTTTGGAGAGTGGAAAAGTTTTAATTTTATAACTTTAAAAAAAAATTTTTTTGAGGCTCTCCTCCATGCAGGAATAGGAGAGGGGCAAACCCACAAAATAGGGGCCGGATTTTTTCCAAGCTAATATAAGGCCAACCAATTGTTCAAATTAACAACCATGACAACAGTCAGGCCCAACAGTCACATACCAATTCCTCTCGATTCTTGATTATTTGATGTCAAAAATGTCCATTTTAAGCAAGAAATATCGATCGGCAAAGTCACCGGTTTCCTTAAAGTGCAGTGAATAACTGAGCGGCGCACGCTCAGTAGGCTACACAGCACAGCTGCAGTGAATACCTTATTGTCATAAAGGAAATGGGTGCCATTGCTTTGTTTTGCCGATATTTCTTGCTTAAAATTGACATTTTTTACATCAAATAATCAAGAATCGAGAGGAATTGGTATGTGACTGTGTGTATGTGACTGTTGGGCCTGACTGTTGTTAATTTGAACAATTGGTTGGCCTTATATTAGCTTGGAAAAAATCTGGCCCCTATTTTGTGGGTTTGCCGGAGGGGGATTCAATGACGCCAGACGTAGTCTCTGCCGGTCTCAGCGGACAGACGGAGCAACTCCAACAAAGTCGAGTCAATTCCAATTCCAGGCCCAGGGGCAGGGTCAGGAGCGCCGGTGGCCGCGCTCCCTGGACTCTGGAGTTAGGTAACGGTCACGGTAAGGTAGTACTACGACTGCATGGGCATGCCATGGCATATGATATAGCCATGGCATAGGCCACTAGGCCTAGTAGTAACACGGTAACTGACTAAAAAAAATCATAAAATGAATTTCCATTTTCTCTGAAGAAAATATTTAGGCATTCTCGTGAAATAAGCCACCCCATATTCACTTTGTACATGCAGTTTATTGCGTGTAATTGCCTATGACAAAAAGTATCATACTTTGTATGGGTAGGTCTGAGACTGAGGAGTGAGCACTGAGTGAGGGTTCACAATCCTCCATCTGTCCATTCACCATTGACTTTAAATTTTACATTAGCCTAGGCCTAGGCCTACAGTTTACACGGCCGTGTGTGTGTACACACTCGATGACCGGTGGCTTATTTCACGAGAAGGCCAATATTTAATTTAACCCGGCGATTTTCTTTACATGTCTTACCACTTTAAAGCGTCAAACAACTCCAAGCTCATGCACGTCATGCGCTCATGCACGTCATGCGCTCACGTACGTAACTTAATACAGTCACATGGTACACTTTCCTACGAACTCGTGGGGGCTGCCATTATAAAATGTTACTGTGCGCATGCGTGAAAGAGGGACCATTTGAAAAAAGTAAAAAAGTTCTCCGAGTTCTCGCTCTACACAACTTTCAGAAGTGATTTATTCATTGGTTGTTTGGTGACTGTTTCAGGTTGACGCCATGGCCAGTGTGTTGGTAGGATATTTGTCATTTTTAAAAACCAATATACTACAGAATACGTATTTTATTTATGACAATATTCCCTGTGTGTGATGACATGACTTCCGCGCAGAGTAAACAACAATTATTTTATTAAGACCCACACATTGAAATTCGTGCTGTTCCATTGCCGCTGATCATGCTGATGTTGACCACTCACGGGTACATTACTGTAAAATAGTTGGTATTTTCTGTCGCATGTACTAAAGGTATGGGGGGGGAAATAAGATAAATATTTTAAATACTTGCTTTCAAATTCAGCCCTTAAAAATCTCACTCCTACCTCAAATGGCCGTTAGGAAGAACTTTTGATATTTACAGCAAAATCCAAAGTCAAAATCTTGTCCAAAACCAGAGAAATCCCCGCCGATTTGTTTCGCGATCGCGTGTTGTTTACAAACTGCCGATGTCTTGGACTAAAATCGGCCAATATAATTTTTGTCCACGAAGAAACTCGGGATCGCAAGGGCACATCGATCTTTACGATCGCGCACACAGAAAATCGGAACTTTTCCGTGTACGCCATAGGGACCGAATTTTTGAGGACAAAACTCTTTTGGGGAGATGTCAGCGCCCGCGGCGACCAGGAAATGTACACAATGACTCCGATAGCTCGTTTCGCGAGAATCAACAGTAAATTGCGGATTTCATTTTTGTAAATATCTTTTCCAACATTGGTGAGTTGAATTTATTGTATTTCTTGGATATTTTGGGGTCGGTTTTTGAAAATTAAATGCCGATTTTGAGTGAATATTGGTGACTTTTGTGCAGTGGTGTTTTAAAAAGTTGAGGTGTATGACTGCCTACATTATACACACGAAGTATAGGAATGTAGCTATGAGTGATGTTGACTTGCTCACTGTAGTGTTATAATACTTAATAGTGTTTAGGGCAAGAATTCCTTATGTCCCAGCCACCTTATTTTTTCCTTTTTGATTTTTTTTTTTTGCTACCATAGCTATATTTTTTTTTTACTGTTCTAATTTTTTTTTCACAGTTATGTTTTTTGGTGGCTTACTTTTTTTTTTACTGTTGTAATTTTTTTTTCACTGTTCTGTTTTTTAGTGGTTTGGACATAGCTTACCTTTAAGGTTTACAGAGCTCAGCGATATCTTTTAGGAGAGCCTCAAATAAGTCCTCCTGCTTGTGAGCATGTCTCCACATATATTCACTAAGGTGAAGGTTCCACTTGTCCTTGTGTGTCTTCGTTTGGCTTAACTGACGCTTTATCTGCCACCACAAATTCTCAATTGAATTAGTATTTGCGCCAGTTGTGGGATCCACAAAATTATAGGAATGATTAACTGTCAGATGTTGGAAATTAGCTGTAGAAAGATAGTCGTAGGCTTTCCAACAGTCACTGATGATAGTGCTTCCTGGTTTTATGTGAGCAGTTATCAGAGGTTCCAAAGTAGCTCTGTCACGTCTATTGTCTGGAAGTGGAACGAGGAATATTTCCTTTGTATTGCGACAAATTCCACCGAACACCCATTGTCCATCAACTATTCGTCCTTTATTGTATTTTCTTTTACCAAATTTAGACTCGTCGATTTCTACAACCTCGCCTGGACCACCAATAGGTTTGTCGGTGTGTAGTTTATTTGCACTTGCCCATTGGCATACTTCCCTACAATAATTATAATAATCTGCAATTGTTTCATTACTGGTAGTTACAAATTTCTTTTCAGTGTCAGTGTCACTTTCACCCGATGTAATAGACGTTTCATGAATTACTTGCTTATATTGAAGTTTTTGAATGAAACAATATGTTAAAATTTAAGCGTCTTCTAAATGAAATGTTTGACGAACTGAACCAAGTACCTTTTCTAACTGAAATTTGATTTTTTTTTCCTCGACCTCGACACGTTCGTTTATTGCACTGAAATTTAAGTTCGGCTTTACGTCGTCCACGTCTTTGCACTTTATAAATCTTGTCTAAATCAATGTTGCATGTTGGACATTTTACTTTTCTTGCAATAAGTTCAATGTCTTGACAAAATTTTAAGGTCGAATCTTCATCCTTTAATTTTTGGCTAAGTCTAAAAAAGTTTAATCCATGTCTTTTACCACATCCCTTTTTTGTTTTAGTTGCAGTAGAAGTGGTAGGCTTACTAGAAGTAGAAGTAGAAGCATGAGAAGTAGAAGCATGAGAAGTAGAAGCGCGTGTTTCACTCTCTGTAGTACTAGAATCTGTCACATTGCCGTATGTATTTGTTTCTTCTGAATCCCCCCTGTCGTTATCCGAAGAAATAGGTGTTGACATTAAAATAACATTTTGAGAAGAGTTGGCAAGAGTTTGGCAATTTTAAGTCAAATATATACACACATCAATTATGAAAGTCAACAAGTGCTCCGAAAAACTTACAATGTACAGACTAGGTACGGTAGCAGTTTTGCAGCAGGATAAATAATGTAGACCCGACGCCGACGGAATATAGATCGCGGAATGATATACACACATGTCCCGCATGCGTGTAGCATGCAGGATAATGTAGACCCGACGGAATATAGATCGCGGACTGATATGTACACACTTGTCACGTGCATTTTTTTTTTACCGTAACCGTATATGCATCAATAATACAGTTTATTCCGTCAAGACTAGTCGGCATAGCGCATGAACACGAACAATGCTATATTGAGAATCGTCGCTTTACACAATCCAGAGTCTATAATTTTCAGTCCCATACTTAAGGGTTAGGGTTAGGGTTTAAGGTTAGGGTTAGGGTTAGGGTTAGGGTTAGGGTTAGGGTTTAGGGTTAGGGTATAGGGTTAGGGTTTAGGGTTAGGGTTAGGGTTTAGGGTTAGGGTTAGGGTTAGGGTTTAGGGTTAGGGTTAGGGTTAGGGTTTAGGGTTAGGGTTAGGGTTAGGGTTTAGGGTTAGGGTTAGGGTTAGGGTTAGGGTTTAGGGTTAGGGTTAGGGTTAGGGTTAGGGTTTAGGGTTAGGGTTAGGGTTAGGGCTGGGGTTAGAGTCCTCGGGTCTAGAAAATTCTTAGTCCTACACCTAGAGTCTATAATCCAGAGTCTTTGGGGCAAGATAATCTAGAGTCCTAGGGTCAAGATAATCTACAATCCTAGGTTCAAGATAAATTTTTAATCTTCCAATGGAATAGGTCTCGTAATATTTTTATTCAAATGTCATGAAAACAAGACTACATACAGCGTCACCGTACCTAGTACCTCAATATACTAGTTCCGTCTCAACCACTGAAAATTAAGAAGAGCGCCATCTGCTGTTATAAATAAACAACTCTTTACTTCTTATAAGTATGTTATGAGAACCCAAACTGTCAACACGCCTTTGCAGGTACATCGTGAGAGCGCCGGACTGGCAATCAAGAGGTCGGCGGTTCGAGTCCACCCAAGGTAAGAACAAAAATATGTAAATTATTGTATGTAAATTATTGTATGTAAATGTGTATATATATATGTAAATGAAACATGTAAATATATGTAAATATGATATGGTGATAAATATGATGATGAGAGAGACTTAGATAGAAAAGAGAGACGAATATGGAAGAGAGAGAGAGAGAGAGAGAGATCGCCGATGTTACAAAAAAAAGTTTCAATAACTCTTTTAGTATACCCCAAAAAATACTATACCCCATTTTTACTCAACCCCCATCAAAAATGTCGCCCTCTTTTAGACAGTTGGGATAGTTAAAAAAAAAAAAAAAATAGTATGGTAGCAAAAAAAAACCAAAAAAAAATGAAAAAAAAAGTGGCTGGGACATAAGGAATTCTTTCCGTGTTTAGACTTAGTTTAGTGTTGGTGTTTGTTGTTTTGTTTGTTACTTTTGGCTTTAGTCTTTACCGTACTGTATGTATGATGGGGGATCGAGACCCAAAGCTAAGCACTCCAGTCATGCCAGTGGCTAAAAAGTAATTTCATTCAATGGTTTATCACACACCACGAATAGTGGTCATATTGACCACTACGAATACAAAATGCAAAAATAGTTTGTATTTTCTGTCGCGTGTAGTAAAGGTATGGGGGGAAAATAAGATAAATATTTTAAATACCTTGCTTTCAAATTCCGCCCTTAAAAATCTCACTCCTACCTCAAATGGCCGTTAGGAAGAACTTTTGATATTTTCAGCAAAATCCAAAGTCAAAATCTTGTCCAAAACCGGAGAAATCACCGCCGATTTGTTTCGCGATCGCGTGTTGGTTACATACTGCCGATGTCTTAGACTAAAATCGGCCAATAAAATTTTTGTCCACAAAGAAACTCGGGATCGCAAGCGCACACCGATCTTTACGATCGCGCACACAGAAAATCGGGACTTTCCGTGTATGCCACATAGGGACCGAATTTTTAAGGACAAAACTCTTTTGGGGAGATGTCAGTGCCCGCGGCGACCAGGAAATGTACACAATGACTCCGATAGCTCGTTTCGCGAGAATCAACAGTAAATTACGGATTTGATTTTTGGAAATATCTTTTCCAACATCGGTGAGTTGAATTTATTGTATTTCTTGGATATTTAGTGGTCGGTTTTTGTAAATTAAATGCCGATTTTGAGTGAATGTTTGTGACTTTTGTGCAGTGGTGTTTTAAAAAGTTGAGGTGTATGACTGCCTACATTATACGCACGAAGTATAGGAATGTAGCTATGAGTGGTTTATCACAGTCATGTGTCAGTGTTTATGCGAATTTGTTTCTATCTTTTATTGTTACTAATACCACACCACGAATAGTGGTCATATTGACCACTACGAATACAACATGCAAAAATATTTGGTATTTTCTGTCGCGTGTAGTAAAGGTATGGGGGGAAAATAAGATAAATATTTTAAATAGGCTAAGCCTACTTGCTTTCAAATTCAGCCCTTAAAAATCTCACTCCTACCTCAAATGGCCGTTAGGACTTTAGGAAGAACTTTTGATCTTTTCAGCAAAATCCAAAGTCAAAATCATGTCCAAAACCGGAGAAATCCCAGCCGATTTGTTTCGCGATCGGGTGTTTTTTACATACCGCCGATGCCTTAGACTAAAATCGGCCAATAAAATTTTTGTCCACGAAGAAACTCGGGATCGCAAGCGCACATCGATCTCTACGATCACGCACAAAGTTGAGGTGTACGACTGCCTAAATTCTATACATGAAGTATAGGAATGTAGCTATGAGTGGTTTCCTAAGTTGTGGAGAGCGTTCGTACAATCAATAATAATAATATATAAGATTTATAAGGCGCCAAATCAACTTGATGATCAAATGCTCAAGGCGCAACTTGTGCAAAAGATGAAATACATCACAAATAAGCAAAAGTGCAATAGGAGAGGTACGGACATGAAAGGTAATGGTAATCAATTATAGGCCAAATTAAACAGATACTTTTTAAGATTATTTTTGAACACTTTAACAGAACTGCCATTTCTAATCCCTTGAGGAAGAGTATTCCATTTCGACGGCCCAGCATGAGCAAAGGTTCGCTCCCCCCACTTTGTGTTAAGCCTAGGAATAACAAGTAAGCCAGAGTTTTGAGAACGTAGCAGTCTAGAGGGAATGTAATGCTTGATCAAACCAATGTTGTACTGCGGAGCAGTGAAATAATAAAAGAATCTTGAAAACAATACGTTCTTCTACAGGCAACCAATGAAGTGATTTGAGAACTGGTGTAATGTGACTGTGCTTGTTGGAGAGGGTCACGACACGAGCAGCGGCATTCTGTAATTTTTGTAATTTTGCAAGTACCGGTAGTTTGTGAGGCAAACGAAACAAGAGGCCATTACCAAAATCCAATTTCACGTCAAGTTCGTCAACACTGATTCTTGCTCATATGAAGCTTTGCATTTGCACAACTATACTACGCAATTTCACCTAAAAAGAAAAGGTCAACTTTTCCTTCTTCGTTATACTACTTTCATTTTTTTTTTCAAAAATATTTCATTATTTAATTACATGTATGTTACTCTTTGTTTTAGACTTCTATCATTCTTATTGTATCCCCCGAACTAGTGTTTGGGGGATACTATGGATTTGGCACCGTCGCGCCGCGTCCGCGTCCGCCGCAGAGATTTTCTTGTGAGCGCTCTACTGGCTGCAGTTTTTGTCGGGTCACCTTCAAATTTCACATGGAGGTGCATTATGGTAAGATGAAGAAGCCTATTGTTTTTGGTGTGGGTGGAGTCATCGTTGCCATGGTAACCATATTTTTTAAAGAAATGGTAAAGACTTTCTTGTGAGCGCTCTACAGGCTGCAGTTTTTGTCGGATCACCTTCAAATTTCGCATGGAGGTGCATTATGGTAAGATGAAGACGCCTATTGTTTTTGGTGTGGGTGGAGTCATCGTTGCCATGGTAACCATATTTTTTAAAGAAATGGTAAAGACTTTCTTGTGAGCGCTCTACCGGCTGCAGTTCTTGTCGGATCATCTTCATATTTCGCATGGAGGTGCATTATGGTAAGATGAAGACGCCTATTGTTTTTGGTGTGGGTGGAGTCATCGTTGCCATGGTAACCATATTTTAAAAAGAAATGGTAAAGACTTTCTTGTGAGCGCAGTTTTTGTCGGATCACCTGCAATTTCAAAACAACTAAAAAATGACAAAAGTACAAAAAAGGTCAAATTTGTCAGCAATGATACCCGAGGTCCCAAATTGCCACTTTATCCATTTCAGTCACAACATTGATTCAAATAGGGGATACATGTACTCTGACTGGTCCCCCCTCCAAGTGCTCTAGTTTTTCTATCGTTCAAATGAATTTTAGTTTTCTTTGATCTTCTGTTTCTATATTTCCTCCTGTAATTTCTTTTTCTCTTTCTATCTTTCCTTATGTTATTCTTTGTTTCTTCCTCATGTTATTCTTTGTTTCTTCCTCCTATCATCAGTTTTTTCTTCCATTCCTCATGTTTTCCATATTGTTCTTCTTTCATCTATATTCTGGCATGAATTTTGTATTTCTTTATCTTTATTTCTTTATCCTTATTTCTTTATCCTCCTTCTATCTTTCCCAGTGTTATACTTTGTTTTTTAATTTCATCCTATCATCTTCTCTTTCTTTTTTTTCCCCTTGCTTCTTTTTATTCTTTCAATTTGTCATCTTTTTTTAAATCATTTCCTATGTGTCTTTATTTTACTTTCTATTCTTTTCCTGTCTTTTCTTATGTTATTATGTATGGTTTAGACTTTTAGCATTCTTTCATTTTCTCTTTTTGTCTTTCCTTATGACTTGATATGTTTTATCATTTGTCTTTATTCTTCGATCATTTATCCTTCGATCATTTATCCTTTCTAAATTTCGTTTTGCTTTTATTTGTTGTGATCTTTCTTCATTTTCTTTTGTCTTCTCTTATATTCTCTTTTAATCTCTCTATCATCTTTTCTTCCTGTCTTTCCTAATGTTATACTTTGTTTTTATCCAGTGTATCATCCTTCTTAAGTTTGTTTTTATTCTTTCCTTCTTTCATCTTTTCATTTATCCTTTCCTATGTATCTCTTTACTTTTTTCTTTCCTTCTCTTTCTATCTGTCCCACATGTTATTCTTTGTTTTTATTTTGTTTTTATTTTCCTTTCATGTTTATTTACTTCTTTATAATCTTTACTTTTGTTATTCTTCGATTTCATATTCCTATCATCTTCTCTTTCTATCTTTTCTTATTTCATTCTTTGTTTTGATCTTTCTTTTATATTCTCTTTCTCTCTTTCCTTATCATTTGTCTTTATTCTTCTATCATTTTTTTTTCTTTCTATCTTCCTTATGTTATTTTTTGGGTCATTCCGCGTCAAATCACCAAAATTTTCTAAAAGTTTAAACCCTACCCCTTTCAAATTGCCCCACATTTGGTATATGGGGTAATCGACTCTTCTAAGCTAAAATTTTAAGTTTTAGCCCCATCAACCTAATGGCACGCATTCCACAGGCATGTCTGTAAAATATGGACACTTTTTTCAATTTTTAAATGACCATATCTAATACTACTTGGTCAGTTTTGTTGATATTGACATATTTAGAAAGGTAATTACACAAGCTATCTAAGTATGCCGTCATTTTCTATGTCCGAACAACACATATTTCAATGACCTCTTGATTTTTTTCTTTAACCTTGAATTTTACCTTGAGTGTGACATGATCTGGAGATGAAATTTGGCCAGTTTATACATCAACACTTTTTCTTCATCATATAAAAAAAATTGCTAGAGAAGTAATACTTTTTGTTTCCTTTCCAGCTTCTTTTAAAGTTGGCAAAAAGCTGGGGTTTTTCAGTTTGAACTAGTATCAATGATAAGGAAACTGATTTATATATTGCTTCACCTCTTCTTCTCTTGCAAATTAGATTATGGTGCGATCATTCCAACACTAGGTCATGTTGTAAGGTACCATACATGTAATGCATGCAAGATGTCCAAAGCAATCAAGTGATAATTTGATTTTTGCATTATATAATCATTATTTCAGGAGGATCCTACCTTGGAGAGAAACTACAAGGGTCATAGAGACACCATAACAAGTGTGGACTTCAACCCAAACATGAAGCAGCTTGGTAAGAATTCATTTGCCTGCCCCACAAAATCATATTCTTTATTTCAAGTTATGGTGTAATTTTTGTTATACTGCAATTCATTGAAGATGATATGCAATTGATATTGTTTAAATATACTTCTTCCATTTTTGTCTCGCCCACCGGAGGTGAAGGCGAGATTAAGGGATCCAAATGGCGTCCGTCCGTCGTCCGTCCGTCACCCGTCCGTCACAAACGGACTTGGGTGATAGAAGCACTAGGGGTATCTCCATGTTATTGTGTTGTCGGAGGTCACATGATGATGTCAAAGGTCATTTGAGGTCATATGTTAAAGTTTACCTGCAAGACTCTCTTTTGTGAAATAACTTCACATCAGTTGCTTGGATTACAACCTAACTTGGGTCATATTTGCACTGAGGGTACCTTGACGTTATGTTGCCGTTGGAGGTCAAATGATAGGGTCAAAGGTCATTTGAGGTCATACGTTAAAGTTTACCTGCAAGACTCTCTTATGACAGATAACTTTGCAACCGTCACTCACTTTTCAACCAAACTTGGGTTGTAGATGCACTGAGGGGACCTGCATGTTATGGTGCCGTTGGAGGTCACATGATAAGGTCAAAGGTCATTTCAGGTCAAACGTTCATGTTTACCTGCAAGACTCTCTTATGACAGATAACTTTGCAACCGTCACTCTTTTTTCAACCAAACTTGGGTTGTAGATGCACTAAGGGGACCTGCATGTTATGGTGCCGTTGGAGGTCACATGATAAGGTCAAAGGTCATACGTTAAAGTTTACCTGCAAGACTCTCTTATGACAGATAACTTTGCAACCGTCACTCACTTTTCAACCAAACTTGGGTTGTAGATGCACTAAGGGGACCTGCATGTTATGGTGCCGTTGGAGGTCACATGATAAGGTCAAAGGCCATACGTTAAAGTTTACCTGCAAGACTCTCTTATGACAGATAACTTTGCAATCATCACTCACTTTTCAACCAAACTTGGGTTGTAGAAGCACTTGGGGGACCTGCATGTTATGCTGCCATCAGAGGTCACATGGTAAG
The DNA here is from genome assembly GCA_025617745.1 of Heliocidaris erythrogramma. Lineage (NCBI taxonomy): Eukaryota > Metazoa > Echinodermata > Echinoidea > Camarodonta > Echinometridae > Heliocidaris > Heliocidaris erythrogramma. Next base: position 10,303,500 of record CM046853.1, on the reverse strand, counting down.
GTCAAAGGTCATTTCAGGTCAAACATTATAGTTTACCCGCAAGACTCTTTTATGACATAACTTTGTAAACGTCACTTTCCAAACATTAGTAATGTAGATATATGCAAGCATAACTTATGCAGATTTATGCACTTGGGGACCTGTTGCATGGCAACAGAGATCACAATATTTTTAGTTATCGCATGTGGGCGAGACACATTATCGCTAATGGCTTGTTTTATAGTATAATGCCATTTTGGGGGTTGCTAATGTTCAATTCAAAGATCTTTGAAATTTGCTCCATAATTGTTTCTTTACATTTATGCCATAAGACACTGAGTCACATATCTTGGTAATAAATAGAGTGTGTCTTTAGGCTATGCTCTTTTTAAAATATCACCTTAACCAACAATACTTGTTGATTTTTAAAAACTCTAGCATCTGGTGCCATGGATTCGTGTCTGATGGTATGGAACTTCAAGGCCCAGATGAGAGCTTTCAGGTTTGTGGGGCACAAGGATGCTGTCCTCTCCGTCAATTTCTCCCCATCAGGTCACCTTGTAGCATCCTCATCTAGGGATAAAACAGTCAGATTGTGGATTCCCAGTGTGTAAGTTGTCCTTTAATTTGCTGTGAAAGTGATTATTTTTTTTAAATTCTGTCTTGTATTGCAGTACAATGCAACTTCTAGTAATTTAACTTGAATTCATTGATGAATATACATGTCATTAACAATGTGTGTGTGTGTCCATTTTGTGTGTCCGCTGCCATCTAAGATTAGGAGAGGAGGCTTTCAAGTTATTGAACTGATATATTGTACTATTCCATTGTTTTTTCAGGAAAGGAGAATCTACTGTTTATAAAGCTCATACAGCCACAGTCCGTAGTGTCCAGTTCTCTAATGATGGTCAGCATCTACTAACTGCTTCAGATGATAAGACAGTGAAGGTAACAGTGTTTCACTGCTTGACAATACCCTTTGGAAAAAAACAATCCTGTACGATTGGTTTGTGAAAGTTTTTGTATTTGTAATGATGGCTCTATCCCAGCTGCCTATCTTTGAATCCATCGTAAGAATGTAATGGCAGGAGTTCTTCAAAGTTTGAAATCATTCCTGAAAACATCCTGCAAACATCCTGCAAACATCCTGCAGGTTTCATAGTAATAGAATTTAGTGCAGAGGTGGGTGACTGATACTTTCTTTTTTTATGCCTCCGCCCACCGAAGGTGGGTGCCGGAGGCATTATTTGTCAATGAATTTCTTGGAAGCTTATCATGGAATGTATAATGTAGTCAGCATTTTGTCTTCTCAATCTAGTATTGAAAAAGGTGTACCCTATACTAGATTGATAATTAATTGATAATTCTTAGTGTTCTTAATATTTTCTTTCATTAAAGATGTAGTACACCTTCTGTTGATGTTCGCGGTCATTTCATTTGTTTGCTTTATGCAGGTATGGACAGTTCACAGACAGCGTTTCCAGTTCTCTCTCACCCAGCACAGCAACTGGGTACGATGTGCAAAGTGGTCACCTGATGGTAGACTGATTGTGTCTTGCAGCGATGACAAGACGGTCAAGGTGTGGGATAGGACAAGCAAGGAATGCATACACACATTCTTTGAACATGGAGGGTCAGTAGATTAACTCTTATTAAACAGTTATCTTATGTAAAAATGGACATGATCAGCAGAGACTTTGAACTCGAGTGCTGTAAACCCAGAAAATTCCCTGAATTGTGAACGGCAGCCATTTTCACAGCAGCAAACTTTTGCACATTGCAAAATTTCAGTCTAAGAATTCATTTTGGAATATGAAATTGTCAAAAATCTCAAACTGCTTACAGAATTTCTGAAAGTTACATGAATTACAAAGTTCTTGTTTTACTGCAATATTACTCGTCTCCTGCATGAAGTAGAGTTCTATTGATCAAAATCCCCAATTCGAGTTAATGATACTTAAATTGTTGCAAAAGAGCAAATTCAGCCCTGTCCTTATCTGGAAGAGTGCCCTCTTCTGATGACGAAAATCTGCAAAATCTTTCAAATTATTTTCTTCTTATAGTAGCTGCATTGTGTAGCAAGGGTAGATATTGCTGAGTTTTCACTGGAGCTCTTCTTTAATTTGTGTGTTTGTGTTTTGGTAAAATGTAGATTGGGGGAGGCTTTAAAATAAAAACCTTTTTGAACTTTCCTGAGCTAAAATTCTTCTTTACTCCTGTGTTTATTTGTTTATTTGTTTGCTTGCTTTTTATTTTATACATTCTTTGTAGAATAATGAATGCAGATGAATTGCTATCATGGAATTTAATTGAAGCCTATATCATGTGAAAAATAAGAAAACTTTTCACTATGTTTTGATTTATTTTGTAAACGTTTTGTAAAAATGTGTGTATTAGGTTTCATCTGTTGTTCATTTGTTGTGAAATAACAACATATATCTATTATCAAACAAGGAAATAAAGATTTAACTAAAAGACTAATTAATATAAAGGATTTCCACAGATTTTTTAAATTTTAATTGTTGATGTTTCTATTTCCAGATTTGCACATTCAGTAGCATTTCATCCCAGTGGGACTTGTATTGCTGCAGCCGGCACAGATAACACAGTCAAGGTTTGGGATATCAGAATGAACAAATTATTGCAGCATTACCAAGGTAACTTGTCTTGATGAATGAAAGTTTTAGCAAAATCCAATATTTATGGAGGTTATGAATTTTTGAAGTTCTTATCAATCAAACACAAATTGCAACTCTGTGACTTACTTGCGAGGTCCTCTCCCGTTCGCCTTGTACTTCAAAAATCATAAATTTCCATTTTTCTAAAGAAAATGTTTAATTATACATGCAACCTAGATATATAATTATTGCACATATGTTTTTGCGCAAAACCTGCACGAAACAAATGTATTCCTTCATCAACAACTAAGAAAATTGAAATTCATGAAATTTTATGTACTGACCAAATGGGAGATAAGCTCACAAGTTGCCAATTTGTGCTTGTTTCATTACAACTTCAAAAATTCATAACTTTCTTATTTCTTGTCGGATTTTGCTCAAACTTGCACTAATCTGTTTCTCTCATTTTTCGATACTGCTTTTATTCCAAGGAACTAAATACCAGGGTGGACATTTAATGCATTGATCACTTTTAAATTGTTATGGATGCAACCTAGATGCAATCACATGGATTTTGTTCTCACTTTGCATAAAATCAGAATATGCATGCATCATACATGTATAGTAGTTGCTTTGGCATTGTGTGTGTGTGTGGGTGGGGGAGGGGGAGATATTGAGATTATGCAGTGAGTTGTACAGATCCAGTTTAATAACTCTGCACACTTTGTACAGTAGTGAACAAGATTACATGTATATATGTAAAGTTGTTTTGGAAGCAGCTCACATTTGAATAGAGCCATCTTTGTCATACGTCCACCCACATTTACAATGCTTTATCAGCACAAGCTTTAAAAGTTGGTAATCTATCTTATACCAATTTATACATGTATGTGGCGCTGCAAAATTTTGAAAATTTATTTTGAATTTTGGTAGTGTTGATAAAATCCAGTAGAATGAAATGAAAATGTGTTATTATGTATCTATATGTAGTATGTACTACTAAGCAAACTACATAATACAGCATGAAATTTTATTAGATGTCAGGACATTACTCTCTGATATATAAATATAGTCATTTACAGTATGAATTTATAGATGTGATCACAGTACACATAAGTATCATTAGGGAATATGGACACTCTTCTCTACAACTGTACAATTGGGTGATTCTGTGCTTAATAGAAACTGAAAAATTCTAAAATTCAAATCTACTTTAAGTTGGCAACCAAACTCTTAATTTACCATCTTAATTTAGCAAAATCAAGTTTAGCATTCTGTTCGTGTACAAAATTGATTTGGAATAATTGATGCATGAGTCATGCAACCTGCTCATTAGATGCAAGGATGTTTGAGACAGAAGCCTATCAAGTACTTGACATAGCTCTCTTTGACAAGAGGTTGTAGTTCATTGAATGGATTTTTATCAAAAGAATATTTAGGTGACATTCTAAATTTTTAAGGTTTCATTTAATCTTATTGACATCTCTGACGCACTGAATTTAAGAATCCCAAAGTTGAAACCCTTCACTGTTTAAATTAAAGAGAGAACACAAACAGTTTCTAGTTTCTGTAAGGTTTCAGGCTTAGTACAGAAGATTCTCACGGACATTGACTGATTAGATCATGAGAAGGAAATTGATGAGCCTAGTTGATTTCTATTCCTGTGAGAATGAGATGCTTGCTTGCGTATGCTTGAGAAATTGATGCTTTCCAGGAGTCTCTTCCTCCTGGATTTTCCTGGCAATCTCATGATGTTGGGTATGAATGGAAATTGGCACCAAATTGAATGCGTCCTGTATGAAGCTATATTCGAAGCGCAGGAAGCCATTGGATGTAAGCCAAAATTGAGCCAACTGGATAGAATTTATAGTGGGTGTGGGTGTGGTAAAATGCAGTTTGTGATTCTACATGTATGCAGATCTAAACCTTGATTTAATTTTCTTTAATATCTTCTTTCCTTCCTTGCTTGATTTTTTTTTTTTTAAATGCTGAATGTTTTTGTGTTGTTTCTGTCCTTGGATGTATTTGTGTAATAGCAAGCCTCCTGCATGCTTAAGTCTTAATCAACTTATTATGACTCTGCTCCTATACCAATTTGTTAATGAACCACATGTGAGCATTGTTCATGTCTTGATTTTTCCAGTCACATCTTGGAAGTTTAAAGAAGGACAAAAATAAAAGAATGAATAATGGAAGACAAATGGGTTTAGTCATTCATCTCAGAAAATTGCCAGCTCAAGTCCAACAATGGATATCATTAAATTAGGTGTTAATACCCCAGGTGTTACAAAGAGGTGGAGTTGCTAATGTTGGGTTATCCAATCTGGATTAGATAGATTATTCAGAATAGATTTATTGTAGGTCTTTAGTCACTTTGGGTGTGGATGAAATGCTTGTGCTTATGATTCAGTGATACCTCTTCTTTCCACACCATCCTTCTCTGTTTATTTAATTTTTTTCTTCTCTTCCATAATTTCTTGTAAATACTTGATAGAAAATAAGCTTAGTGCAACCGCTGAATGAAAAGTTGTAACATAATTTAAGACACATAAATACTTGGGGGGGGGGGGGGGGTATAATACTAGAATTCCAGAGGTTTTTATCCTGCATAGCCCAATATTCTCCAGCATAACCCATTATACCATGCTTCAAAGCTTTATAATACTTTGTTCGATCTTAGACTTATAAATTATTCAGTATAGAGATAAGTAAATTAGAAAATATTTGTTCACTTCTTTCGTCTACTGGATACTAATATTTTTTTCTTTCTTTTTGTTTTTGAGTATCATTTTTTCACTACTGATTCAATTTTTTCTACTCCTGTAAATATGTTCATCTATAACTTGCATTGCTTTTGTTTGTAAATTGAATTTTCCTTGTTTTTCTATTGTTCAATGTTTCTATCACGGCCCCGCTACAAAACAGCTTTTAGCTGAATGCGGGCACAGTTGTATATTTTTTTTATCCATAATAAATAAAATAAAACAACAGCAATAATTTGTACATTTATTTCAAATAAAAGTTATACATTTGTTTAAAGTTATACATACTGTGTAAGTTAATTATCATGTCAATTACTTCCAGGGGAAAAGTGAAAGTGCAATCTATTAATAATTAGGATACTTTCAATGTCATTACTCAAATATTTCAAAACAATACCATTAGTAAATCACTAAGTAGGCATGGTAAGAGGAAATGAAGTGATGGTATATAATTTACTTCTCCTTTTCCATTGCAGATTATTTTAGACGATTTCTTTTTTTTTTCTTTCTTTTTTTCCAGAGGTATGATGTTAAAGTTGCCTTAAACTGAACCTCGTAAATAGCACCAGAAGCTTGGAATTTGCTAGTCTAGTTCTGGACTCTTTTTATTGATTTTTTTATTCGCCGACTATACGCGATAAGCCGAGTGATGGCACGATTCCGAGAACCTGTTGGCCCCGAAAAAAAGAGTCCAGTGCGATTGCTCCATGCTGACGACTTTCCCTGAGATTTTTCAGGGAGAGCAATTAAAATGGACCGCACCTCCCCAGCTAAAGCGCTAGTGAACTTTGGACCCCTGACGTCAGCGTGGAGCAATTGCACTGGACTCTTTTTTTTCGGGGCCAACAGGTTCTCGGGATCGTGCCATCACTCGGCTTATCGCGTATAGTCGGCGAATAAAAAAAATCAATAAAAAGAGTCCAGAACTAGACTAGGAATTTGCAGGCGATTTTCTACTTTTGCAAGTCAAAAGTAATAATTTGAAATAAAATAAAATGTGCTTATTTTCCCAGCCAGTTGTTAGTTAAAATTGAAAATAAAATTGCAGCTAATCTGTAATCATAATCTTAATTTAGAAGTGAGTGTAAGATGGCACTGGCCAAATCCTACCAGTTTAACAGCACTTTAAAAATGCTCTATTTGACTGGCCTTGCACTGTGCTTAAGCTTTCCCCCTTATTAGGTTAATGAATTACTTCCCAGGGAGAGTGAAGTGGCACAGCAGGGTGAAAAGAAGTGGAAATCATTCATTTCAAGTCATGAAGAAATCAATCATCAAGTGACAGTTATGGAGGAAGGTGGAATGTCCCAACTCATGAATTCCTACTTTAGAAGTTACTAGGATTTGACAAATAAGAAGATTGACCAAAATCATTTATGAGCAATAGGCCGCTTCGGTAATGTATGCAAATTTTATGCATACCTTTCAAACAAATGTTGTTCTTGACAACCTGAAAGCTTGGCGGAGGCTTGCCAGACATAGCAACAAATAATGTATGCAAACTGGATTCCAAGCATTGAGGCTCATTTATAAAAAGCAGGTTCATGGAATAGCTCGTCACTACATGTTGGTGCTCAGATAATACATTACAGAACTGGTCTATTGCACTAGCCTCCCTGATTTGTGAATCTATTTTCTTTAAAATCACTACTAGATATTTGCTTTCTTTTTTTTCACCAAGTTCTAAGCTAAGATGTAGCTGTTATTCTGTTCGTATGTTACACATGTACATTCTCTTTTATCCTCTTTTTTTTCTTTAAAGTATAACGAACTGTAATCTGTACATATAGCATATCTCTCTCAATTGCCTCTTGTACTTCTTGAAATGCTTGCATCGAAGAAATGGGCTTTGTCTCATAATAGATGAAGGTTGCAAAGGGCAAGCACGCATTTTGGATATTTAAAAAATCTGAGAATAATGTTTGTGAAGGCCCCTCTCTACCAAACTATTCAAAAGCTTATGAGTCTTCAGATACCCGTCCTTCATTAATCTTTATTGGTTTCAAAGATATGAGTATACTAATTTATATATGTGATTCACCTGAAGTTCTGTAAGTTAGAGTTTGCTGGAAGTATATTCAGGGAGAGTTTGTACATTGTGGAAAGTGATTCACCCTCCATTGATTGATTGATTACTCACTTTGGTGAATTGAATTAATTTCAATTGAAAATGTATTTATTGAAAAGCACATTGCAGCTCAAGAGTTGAAAAAATAGAAAGTGAAATACAATATGATATTTACAAGAAGATCACACCCATAAAGTAAAATTAACAGAGAAGTGTACCAAATTTAAAGAGAGAGGTTGGGGGGGGGGGGGGGTCTCTTTGAATTCCTGACCCCTTTAAAGACTTTTCAAAGCTAAATTTCTCCCTGTTACTATTTTTCATTACTAGTTTCATGATCCCTAATCAGTATGAAGAAACCTTTTATTGCATGATGCGTATTGATCAAATTTGGAGAAAATAGTCATTTGCTTTAAAATGAGCATTTTTAGCTCACCTGAGCCTAAGGCTCGAGTGAGCTATTGCGATGGAAATTTGTCCGTCGTCCGTCGTCCGTTAACTTTTTACATTTTCATCTTCTTCTCCAAAGCCCATGATCGGAATTCAACCAAACTTGGTAGGAATCATCCTTAGGGGTAGGGGACCCAAAGTTGCTAAAATGGTACATGTGGCCCCCAGGGGGGCCCAGGGGGAAGGCCCCCAATTGTAAAAGCTATGTAAATTTCAAACATCTTCTCCAGAACCAGGCATAGCTCAGACTTGGTATTGTGTATGGAGATACCTCTATAGATGAAGAATGAATGTTGTTCATGAAATTTCTCTGAGTGGCCCTATAGGGGCCCTGTGGGGGTAACATACTGGAGGGGGGGGGGGGCGCTGCCAGGCAAAATTTACATTCTGATCTTCTTCTCCAAAACACATGATCGGAATTCAACCAAACTTGGTAGGAATCATCCTTAGGGGTAGGGGACCCAAAGTTGCTAAAATGGTACATGTGGCCCCCAGGGGGGGCCCAGGGGGAAGGCCCCCAATTGTAAAAGCTATGTAAATTTCAAACATCTTCTCCAGAACCAGGCATAGCTCAGACTTGGTATTGTGTATGGAGATACCTCTATAGATGAAGAATGAATGTTGTTCATGAAATTTCTCTGAGTGGCCCTATAGGGGCCCTGTGGGGGTAACATACTAGAGGGGGGGGGGGGGGGCGCGCTGCCAGGCAAAATGTATATTCTGATCTTCTTCTCCAAAACACATGATCGGAATTCAACCAAACTTGGTAGGAATCATCCTTAGGGGTAGGGGACCCAAAGTTGCTAAAATTGTTACATGTGGCCCCTAGGGGGAGGGCCCCCAAGTGTAAAAGCTATGTAAATTTCAAACATCTTCTTCTCCAGAACCAGGAATAGCTCAGACTTGGTATTGTGTATGGAGATACCTCTATAGACGAAAAATGGAAGTTGTTCATGAAATTTTTCTGGGTGGCCCTATAGGGGGTCTGTGGGGGTAACATATTGGAGGGGGGGGGTGGGGCAAGTTGTCTGACCATCCATAAACTTTTTACATTTTCAGCTTCTTCTCCAAAACCCATGATTGGAATTTAACCGAACTTGGTAGGAAGCTCAGACTTGGTATTGTGTATAGAGATACCTCTATAGATGAAGAATGAAAGTTGTTCATGAAATTTTTCTGGGTGGCCTTATAGGGGCCCCTGCACCAGATGTGAATTGATCCACCTCAGGTGAGCGTCGTGCCCCCTGGGGCTCTTGTTTTTAAATAATGAAATCCAGTTCGATTTAAAAAAAAACATTTTCTGTTGTATAGTCTGTTTCATACTTGACCTCTGTATGACCCATACTTTAATAAGAAGACATATTATGTCACCCCAGCTTCAGTATAATGAAAAGAAAACCCTTAAGACTATATACCTGGGAAAATAAGAATGAAGGAGAATATTAGTGAGGTAAATGAGGTTTATTTTTGACCGCTCCTAGACTGATTGCTGTAATGGACTCTTAGATTTGTCATGCTGATTCTAATTATTCTGTTCGAGTAACAGGAAGGAATCCTCTAATGAGGCCTGTGACTAGGGATATTATTCATCTTATGAGTTGATCAATTCAGCATGAGAAAATGACCATTTGAAGTTAATCTCCAAAATGGCAAATATTTACCTCATCAAACTACTTGGGGTCATTTTCTTTTCTTTCTTTTCCTTCTTTCTTTTCTTTCTTTCTTTTCTTTCTCTTTGTAGTCCTGTTATTATTTGAATTTTTCCCATTTCTTTATTATAGAGTATGACTTCTCAAAAAATTGTTAATTAATATGTATACAGTGTGTAGTTTTCAATTTGCATTTGTACATACTGTGATATTTTCTCTTACCCTTTATGTATGTCTCATCTTGTATCACATACCGGTAGCTCTCTCAGGCTAGGCACTTGTTGTTCTTAAGTTGGATTGAAAAGCATGTTTACATTTTATTAACATTTGGGGCAATTGGGGTGAAATTATTTGGTCAGTGTGCACCAGATCCCTATTTTGAGACCTGATGTACGAGAAAATTGTACCTAAATTTCCACTAACACTGCACTCCCCTAGACCTGTTACAGTATTGTTTAATGAAAACAAACATATATTTGAGGAAACAAGAGGTAAAAAGTGTAGAGTTGTATTTTCATCTTTATATTGGCCATTTTTAAAATACAATTTTTGTACATGCACATCTTTTTTAGAAATCGTAATCTGCACCCATACAATATATTCACAACTTAACCAAATTTGTATCAACTTCCTGCTTTACTTGTTAAGTTAAAATAGGATAAGCTTCAGGCTACAAGAAGGGTCAAAACACTCTTTTTAGAAATGTCATTTCATAATTATATTGAGTTGATGCCAAAAGGGAAGTATTAAGGGAGTGTCAAAACCTTAATTAGAACATAGTGGCATTGAAGATTTCTCCTGCCAAATCCTGACATGGATGGCCTCTCCTTATTAGATCACGCAGTGGACCTGAATTTATTTCAAGTCTAAAGTTGATGGATTCTTAATTGGGTTTGAATAAGGGAGTGGACCTAGGTTTATTCAAACCCAATTAAGAATCCATCAATTTTAGACTTTATAAAGGGCCTGATAACGTAATAATTGCTCATCATGATGAGGGTTTATTACTGCCACTTACAATTTGACGTAGCATGCTAAAAAGAAGCACTATAATGATTTAGTTCCTATATTTATAAAGCTGTTAAAATATCCAACCTCATGATAGCTTACAGGCTTTATCAACTTCCATGAACTGTCATATCTCCAACCATGGAGAAAATGTTCAAAATGTTAGGGTGAAGAGCCTTTTAATAGTAATACAATGTATAAGAATATTTATGATGACCCCTGCATTTTCCAGAATGCAGAGTTGCAAATACTATTTACACAACAGCCTACACCATGGTGTGATAGGGCAATCTTATGCCTTCAACTTAAGGTTTTCTGGTAACTTGATTGAGTGGAAATGCAGCTGGGAAGTAAATCCAGGACTTGGATTGATGCTTGGAAATTAATTTCTTCCTCCTTCTTTGCTACTGGAAGCAGAGCTAGGAATTGGAGCTTTGGTTGTGTGCAATCTCTTTTGCTCTCTCTTTTGCTCTCTCTTTTGCTCTTTCTCTCTCTCTCTCTCTCTCCCTTTTTCTCTCGCTCAAGCTACTCTTTCTCTCCCTCCCTCTTTTATCCTTAATCTCCTTTAATATCATCCTCTATCCCTGATTCTCTTTCTTCCTACTCATGTTCTTTTTTCGCCTACTCTCTTTCCCTCCTATTCTTCTTTCCCTTTCCAACTAAACACAACACAAAAAGTAAGTTCCCCCTAAAGCAAAATGGCGTAACACTTTAACGAAAAGATTTTAAGCAAAATAACTTGGCAGGAGTGTTCCTACACTTATTGACTAACTTCTGTGTGAAAATGAGATTGATCTGTCAAGTCATGCATGAGTGAGCACACATTAAAGGGAAAATTGTCACTTTTCAAAAGTCACAGGAGTCATATTTTATGCCATATTATTAACAGTGAATTTTAGCATTTCTTGCTTAATTTTAAAGTGTGCTCACTCAACCAGCCAGAAAATTACCTCTTTGTGTTTACACAATTGACAACTCATTTTGGTAGCAATATCTGATGTTAATTTTTTCAATAATCCGAATGGATTTTGCCATTTCAAAGTTAAGAAGGTTGAACATCGCTGCTTTCCACTAAAATTGTGCTCACCAAACCGTGCAAAAACACGAAAAGTGTCAGGATAGGTGCGAAGGGGTCAAACGATGGATGATAAACAACTACAGCACTTGAACAAAAACCAGAAACAGAATTCGCCAAAATAACCCCCCAAAATGGCTCGTATGACTTTTGAAAAGTGACGATTTTGCCTTGAATGTGTGCTCACTCTTGCATGACTCGACGGATCAATTTTATTTTCACACAGAACTTAGTCAATATTAGTGTAGGAACACTCTGACCAAGTTATTTTGTTCGAAACCTTTTCGTTAAAAAGTTATGCCATTTTGATTTAGGGGGAACTTACTATGTATGATCTGAATTGTGCACTGTTATGTTAACCCTTTCAGGACAGGAATTCTTTAAGGGCTAAATTGATCACATTTTGTTCTTCAAATTGGCAACAATAATATTTTTCTTTTAGTGCTACATGGTTCTAATAAGGTGTAATCTCTTTGAAAACAATATACATGGTTGGGAATTTTGTCGAAAAGTTGATAATAAACAATGATTTTGAACCTCTCAATGTGTTGCCAATTTATGGATTTTAAAACTTTTTCTTGTTTTTAAAATTCCTGGCATCAAAAACATTATGGTCATGCAACACAATTGGACACAGGGTGTGCAGACATTTTCTCTCTTTCTACTCATGCCTCTGGTATATTTTTTAGAGCTCTGAATCAAAAGTTATTGAGCCAAACCACAAAATGTGGTCAATTGTCTTGAAAGGGCTAAATCTGTTTTTTATGCTTATTGTATACTGAAAATGATGAAATTCTCAGTTTTCTATGGGCCTCAACCATTTCAATGACATGTATTATTCTTTCTCTTTCTCTCGCTCTCTCTTTCTCTCTCTCTTCCTATACTTCTACCCTCTTTCTCTCTTTTTCTGTCTATATTTTCTAATATTTATATCTGTACGTAAGTATGACATGTCAGTTTGCCACATGTTCTTGAATTATCAGTAATATTTAATGTAACAATGTATTTTCAACTTTATTGCAATCTCCACCCTCTATTCCTTCTCTTTCTCTCTCTCTCTCTCTCTCTCTCTCTCTCTCACACACACACACCCCCACACACCTTCTTATATCACCCTCTTTCTCTCAACTTTTCTGCCTACATGTATATCACTCTCTTTTTCTTTTTCTTTTTTCTTCTATCACCTCTTTATTCCTTTTCCAGACCAGTCTGTTTGTATCAAATGTATCTATCGAATTTTGCAAAGTTTACATATGCATTTTTTGTTGACACTCCTTATGCTGAAACTCAGGACATTTAACAATTACACACTTATGATTATTTGGTAGTATTGCTTTACATTTATATTATTAAACAATGGTTCAACTGCACAAGTTATTTTTTGTATCGTATACTGCTATGTATACCTATATCTACATGTAATATTTTTAATTGTATCCCCCGGCAGAATGCTGGAGGATACTTTGGATTCAAGCAGCGTTCCGCGGCCGCCGCCACGTCATATTCTTGTGTGCGCTCTAGCGGTCACATTTCTCAACAGATTTCTTGCAAACTTTGTTTGACGGTGTATCTTGGTAAAATCTGGACACCTATAATTTCTGGTGATGCTGCCCCCAGTGTTCCGTCTTTTATAGGGTAAAAGGCCATATTTTGGGGGATAGTTTGTGTGCGCTCTAGCGGTCACATTTCTCAACGGATTTTGTTCAAATTTTGCATGAAGTTTTGTCTCTTGGTATAATCTAGAAAGCTATAGACTTTGATGATGCTGCCTCCAGTGTTCCGTCTTTCATAAGGTCAAAGGTCATATTTTAGTGGATATCTTGTGTGCCCTATGAGGTCACATTTCTTGACAGATTTCTTTCGAATTTTCTATAGAGATGCATTATACTCTAATCTACACACATTGTAGATTAGGGGAGGTTATTTGTCCCTCCCCCAAATCGCTGCCATTGCTGGGTAATACATTCGGTTGATGGATTTTTATCTCCCAATATGTTTATATATTCTCATTTGTATTTGGATATTGAAATAATAAACCTTTTATTGAATTGAATTGAATTGAATCCCATGTAACTTACTCTATCACTGTAAGAGACACTACAATCTACATGTATTTTTAAGCCCCCATCCCATGTTCCTAATAACTCTACCTGTAATGGTTCTAGTTATAATGAGAAAATAATAATTCACTTTGTTTGAGAAATCAAGATAAGCAATGAAAAAGAGGCACCGAGTCCTATATATTTTTTAAAGATATCCTGTTATTATATGTAGTATATTTTCCTTTAAATTATGCATTGATGAATTATGCACCAACGTAATTCATAAGCAGATATACAAAAAGGGAAATAAAACAATTCTCTATTAAAAGATGAAATTTTTGTTTCCAAATTACTAAAACTATAAAAGAGAAAGTGGAGTTTGATCAAATTGATAATACAGTTGGGGAATGTGAATTTTCTGTCAATGACCAGTTATTTTTTGAAACCTTGATGATGATATTACGTGGAGAATCTATATCATATGGCTCTTTCATCAAGAAACAAAATGGTAATCGGGAACAGGAACTAGAAAGAAATATAGAAGAACTGAAACAAAAATTAGTGATATCGAATGATAAGACTGCTGTATTGTTAGAATTAACACAAAATCGCAACTTGAAACTCTTCGCTTAAAAGTAAATGATGGAATCGCTATGAGATCAAGAATCAAGTGGATGGAGCTTGGAGAAAAGCTATCAAAATTCTTTTTAAACTTAGAAAAACAGAATAAAGTAAATAAAGAAATATGTCAATTGTCAGCAGAGAATGGAGATGTTATTAGTGGACAGAATTGTATATTAAAAGAAATATTTAGATTTTATTCAGACTTGTATGCGAGTAAAGAAACTGAAGAGGTAAGTCTTGACTCATTATTAAACCATCCAGATATTCCTTAGTTAACTCCAGAAATGTCCACAATATTGGAAGGTTCTTTGAGAGAAGAGGAGGTTTATCAAATGCTCAAAAGCATGAAGAATAACAAATCCCCAGGGCAAGATGGTTTCACTGTTGAATTCTATCGATTCTTTTGGCATTCACTGTTGAATTCTATCGATTCATTATCAAATCTTTGAACTACGCTTACTTCACAGGAGAACTGTCGCAGTCACAAAAAATAGGTATAATCACACTAATACCTAAAGGGAACAAACCTCAACATTTACTAAAATATTGGCGTCCTATTTCACTGTTAATTGTTGTGTACAAAATAGCATCTGGATGTATATCAAATCGGCTGAAGCGTGTGCTGCCCTATTTAATACATGAAAATCAAAAGGGATTCTTAAAAGGGCGTTTTATTGGGGAACATATTCGTTTACTTCACGATACGCTACTGTACACAGAACTTAGAGATATACCGGGCATGTTGTTGATTATTGATTTCGAAAAGGCGTTTGATTCTGTATTGCCTAAGTTTCTCTTTAATGTTCTTGATTTCTTTCGCTTCGGGCCATCATTGAAATCTGTTGAGAAATTGATTCGTTTATTTTATGACAATGCTTCTTCTAGTGTTACAGTAAATGGATTCTGTACAGAGAAATTTGTCATAGGACCAGGGTGTCGTCAAGGAGACCCTTTATCGCCCTACCTTTTTCTATTTGTTAGCAAAATACTTGGAATTTTGATTAGGTGCTCCCATTCTATATCTGGTTTGTATTTAAATGGAAAAAAAGGAAAGGAAAAGCAGATGACACTCTTTTGACACTTAACGGTACAAAGGAAGATTTACAGTGTGCACTAAATATTCTAGATGATTTTGAAAAAATGTCAAACCTTAAGATAAACATTACGAAAACTCAAGTGGTATGGATTGGAAAAAAATAGGGCCTGTAAAAAACAATTAATGCCAGAACACAAATTAAATTGGGTATCCGAAGGTTACTCAAGATACCTTGGAATAGACTTTTCAGTTAACTTGTTAGAAATGGGTCAATCATAATTATTGTGAAAAAATTAAAGAAATAAAACGCCAAATTATTTCATGGTCAAAAAGAACCTTAACTGTCTTAGGGAGGATAACTGTAGTTAAAGTTTGTTGGTACTAAAACTAAATTATATGTTAGTATCACTTCCAGAACCTCATTCTCAAATCATGATAGATATAAACCGTTCTTTTTATGCGTTTATCTGGGGTAACAAACCTGATAAAATAAGTAGAGAACAAATGTGTCAACTATACTCAGGAAGGCGGAGTTAAAATGATTAATATTTTTATTCATGCCAAATCTCTAAATATATCTTGGATTAGAAGATTTCTAAGTGATTTTCAGGTAGAAAATTACACTTTCCATATGTTTTTATTAGTTCTTGCCTCAAAGTTATTCTTTTCACTTGTATATGGGATCTATTTAATACAAAAAATTGGCAGACTTGACACCAAATCCATTTTGGAAAGAGGTTCTTTTAGCATGGTCAGACCTGGTGGAACTTTTTATCAACAATATTGCATGTCAACCTCTTTGGAATAACCCCCAAATAAAAATGAATGGTAAAGTAATATATTATAGGTCCTGGAGTGTGAAGGGAGTACGTTTTGTGATTGACATTGTAGAACTAGACGAATCCTTTCTTTCATATTTTGATTTTCAAAGTCAGTTTGACATACAAACAAACTTTCTCCAATACTATGGTCTATGTAATGCTGTTCGGTCAGGTTTTGAAAAGAGTACACATGTAATTCCAAAGGCCATAGAACCTATAATTCCTGAAGCTTTGCACCTCGTAGTGAAAACAAAATTTGGTTGTTCCCATATTGATCAGTCTTTTTAAAAATACAAAGTTAAAGAATGTAAAAGCCTTGCAAAGTGGAAAAAAATCTTAGATATTCAGGATGAACAATGGGGGTCATATTGTTTAATTCCTTTTCAGTCAATAGATACCAATATGAGATGGTTCCAAATCAAGATTTTAAACAGAATACTATATACGAGAGATGCATTGTTGAAATTTGGTGTGGTAACAGATCAAAAAATGCACCTTTTGTATAACAGTGAAGAAACTATCATACACATGTTTTGCTCTTGTCAGTACTGGAATGTAATATGGTCTAAATTTTAGTACTGGGTACTTCGTAATACTGGGGAAAAGGTTATACTTACAAATCAAAAGAAGTTGTTTGCATTTTGTGATATCAATAACAATGCACTAAACTGTATACTGATGGTTGTACGACGAGAAATATTTCATGCCAAATTACAAAATCAATTACCTTCATTTGAGAAAATTATATTAGCTGTAAAATGTTATTACGAAATTGAAAAATACATATATCAAACGAATCTCAAAGAAAAGAAATTACTGAAGCAATTCTTATTGTAGAATTTTAGAATTTGTAGAATTTTATTGACTCTTTGACCCCCTCTCGGGGTATGAGAGTACAAACATAAAAGTATAAATAACAATACATGACTTTTGAATACAATTATTTTACAAAGATAATGACATAATGATACAATGTACAAACAAAAGTTCTATAAAAACAATGTACATGTGTAGAATATAACCAACTAATAAATGCAATGTATGCATAGATAGTGTACAGTGATGTAATATGTAAGAACAATACAGTCTATTTACAAGCTACAGTGTAAACAAAACAGGCCATTTCACTATCCTACCGCTATGAGTACGTATGGGTCCAACTCTAGTTGTACTACCAGGAAATCCTGAGGTATTTTCTTTTTCTGTTTTTTGAGAAAATTGCAACATAATAAGCCGTGTAAATCTAGCTAAATTCTTCAACTGAGAAGTGTTCCTAGTATCAAATAGTTCTGTCATGTGCAAAGCACTCGGAAGCCTGGTCCTATATGTACAAAACTTTTTTGGCAAATATAAATGTCTCTCCTTTTCAAAAATAGGACAAACAAATATATAGTGAAATTCATCACCTATATCACTATTTAGGCAGAAAGGGCACTGCATGTCACTATGTGGTGTGTTCGCATCAAATCGTCCCTTGTTTGCAGGTAGTTTATGAGATCTACACCGAAAGCATTAGTTTTATTTAGGGTGAGTAAATAACTTATTATACATGTAGTTATATAGTTGTTGGAAATGTGGGACCAGGGCTTCATCGATATCAAGTGTCTAAAAAAAAATAATAAATGCTCCCCTTTTTTTTTTCTCTGTGTTTTGTAGCACACAGTGGAGCAGTGAATAGCCTGTCTTTTCATCCCAGTGGAAACTATTTGATTACTGCATCCAACGATTCTACACTCAAGATTCTTGATCTTCTGGAAGGTCGTCTCTTCTACACCCTTCATGGCCATCAGGTGGGATCAATGATAGATGTTCCTTCAGAACAAGGAAACAATATTTATCTAACATGTTTAACCAGAGTATCAGACCTTTTTATCAGATGTATAACACAAAGTTTCTTGAGAAAACATTTTAAATACAAATACAGCTTGTAATGGATAAATAGGATTTGATATGTACCCTTTATCTATTCTGATATTTGCACAGGTGTTGTTTGTACATGAATGTACCTGTGTATGGAAGCATTTTGGAGATAGCAGTGTACTTAATCTAGTAGTTTACAAACTGCACTTCTGGGAAGCAGATGAGAATTACAAAGTAAATTAATCCATTTGATATAGAAACAATTTTCCATTTGCTGTTCAATTTCATGATATTACAAGATGCAGTCGAGTCCTAGTACTTAACATAATAACATAATCCTGTGCTGTATTACAATCAAATTATTGTATTTTTGTTATGTTTTATTTATTTTATTAAAGGGACCCGTTACAGCTGTGGCTTTTTCAAGAAATGGAGAGCACTTTGCATCAGGAGGAGGGGATGAACAGGTCAGTAGAGTCATTTGAATTTATTAGAAATATCAATGCAATTCACAATTTGATATGATAATATGACAGAGACAGTAGAATAGGAAGTATTATTTGTATGAAGGGTATTCAGGTGACCAGAAAAATTGGCATGGCTCATGGTTTGTGCAAAAGTACCTGGATACCGTGCAATTCTAAAACAATATCTCATGGTTTGTGTAAAAGCACCCGGATGACTATGCATTTTATTTCCATATCTCATAGTTTGGGGTGCGCGTTACGCCTAAAAAAGTGAATACGGGTTCTAATTACGCAAAGGTTAAGACAGTGGATGTATGCACGCAGCCCTTGTAAGATGCTTGGGTCAGGACAAAATAATGTTTTTCTACCTGTGTTTTATGTTGAAGTCAGTGCAAAAACATAAGGACATTGTAACAGTGAAAATTGAGGAACTAGAGGAACTATCGTACATTTAATAAAAATAATATTGAAAAGCTTTTCTTTCGTGGGACACAAGGTTATATCGCACTCGCTTTGAAAATATTTCACTCGTCTTGCCAACTCGTTAAATATGCTCATCAGTTGTGCGATATACCCATGTATCCCACTCAAGGCCATTCAATATTATAAGTATTTGGATATGTTAAAGTAGATATTCAAAGAAAATCACAAATATGGCAATTAATGTATCACTAGAAACTGGGAAGCTTACAGATGGTAATCGTATAAGTTTTATGTCAACTGCGTATCTGGTGATTATAAAAACAACACAAATAAAAGCTCTTCTCAGCATCTGGAATATCCGAGGATTCGCCAGAAATATAGCGATGTTTTGATGTCGTCACACTCGGGATCGATCCTGCTTAAGCAGACGACGTCCTATAATGAATGAACGTAATTGCAATGCAATTATTTATCAAATTATAAAGAGTTTGGTGTATTTAAACATGACCTTATTTCACACCATTATAAAGGGAAAGTGAAACTGATTCTGATAGCTAAAACCGTTTGATTGTAAATACATAGGAGAAGGGTCAATGATCAATGAAATAAACCCCACTTTCAAATTGAAAAGCCCTCCGAATAATAGCAGGATGGTATTCGTTCCCTCTTGAAACGCCGAACATGCCCCGGTGCAAGCAGCTGAAAATACAATGGCGTCTTATTTTGTTTACAAGTGACTGATTCCTTTATTTTTTTAACGCTGCATTTTTCATCAAAATAATACCATACACGAAGTTAAGAGTGAGGCAACAGACTAACATTAAGACTGACACTAGTGAAGGAAGAGAAATAAGTGAAGAGGAGATGACAAAATAGGCTCTGAAAAATGTGTAAGATGTTATGGGACATCGTCTGCTTAGACAGGACTGGTCCAGGGTGTGTCGTCACATATCTCAGCAGCGTTCGAGGAGCTCTTCAGCTGCTATATCGGGGGCTGTATTTTACCGTTTTATAATTGATAATAATCATTACTTCAAATGTTTCCAAGCGTTGAATTTGGATAACCTTGTTTAATTTATGCCATCTATATGCAATAATAAGTATTAAGCCAATATTTAAAATCATTAACGTTCTACTTTAAGGGAGACCATTTAGAAGTTGTAGTGCTATGAGTTTGAGGTAAAAATGAAGATGAATACCTCCAGTTAAATGCATAGGTGTATCAACAGTGAAAGAGGTCAAGCATAAAGCCATTGTTGGTAGATTAATAGACAATATAGATCAAAGGGTAAGATGTAATTTGATTCTTGCATGTCTTTAGGCCACTGAATTTTCACAACTTTTTTTCACAAAAATCATTTTAACGTGGAGAAGGTTTACGGTTCACCATGTGTGTTGGTAGGAGGAAAGGGAAAAAAGGAAATTAGAAATGGATAGACGAGAAAGGATGACGAGAGAAAAGAAGAAATATTCTTTCGTGACAATGGGTGAAGTCCTGAAAAGGACTGTAAACCAATAGGAAGGTTTACTGGTTCACCAGGTTTATGGATAGGTGAAGGGTGATGGATGATCTGTAAACCAGATGAGATGAGATGAGAAGACTTGGTTGATGATCGATGGATGAGTAGCGATGGATTGAGTAGCGAAGGTTTGAGTAGATGAGGATTGAGTAGGAGGTTACTCGACGTTTCGGACAGGTTGACTGTCCGTCATCAGGAGCCGTAAACCTTCTCCACGTTATAAGCTCCACCATGCAAACCTTCAAAGATCATCAAAAATCATTTTGTTTAGACATTTTTATTAGACATAGTACTACTCTCATTGTAGAATGAATGAATGGGTAAGATATGGTATCCAATAAATGAGACACAAGTTATCCTGTTCCACTAAGGGGTTATAAGGAGTATGGAAATTACTGGCAGTAAACCTTCAGGCATGTGTATAAACATATAAACATATCAACATTTTGTGAAGTCTATCCACTGATATACCATGTACTGCCACATGCATATCCAGAAGACAAAGGGAGTGGATTACACATTTCTCTTCCTTTTGTCAATTTTGAAAGCCACTCCTCCCAAGCATGGTGCCCACCTCGTTCATTAGATACCATTTTTATTTTGTCCATCCGTTCATTTTCCAATTCAAAGTACTATGGCAAATAGGACAAAAGGGATTAATAGGCTAAAGAGGGATTATGAGCAGAAAACTCTTCCATTTTGATTGGTCGTAGATGTGTGACATCTTTGCAAACGTAGTGTATGTGTTATTCATCAAGTAGAAAATTCCAGAGAGCAAGGACTGCAAGGTACAAATGCGATTAAAAAGCAAGACTGCTCAACCCTAAAAAGACCAGGTTATTTTGGCGCTCTCTCAGCCGGGGGAATCTCTGTAACTTTACCCTGTAAAGTTTCATATCTATATCTCAAACTGTTTTTTAATTATCGCTCATTGATTATTTACATACTTGACAAATCTGCACTGTGTACAATACACATGGAGAAATGATCATTTTGGTCCTGCAAAGCACAGTACTTTTTGACGTTGCGTGGTTCCTGTTGGTCGAAATTTTATAAAGTTGGTATCAAAAGATGCATAAGACTGTAGGCCAGAAATTCATGAAAGCTTGCAGCGCAAAAAGAATTACCGAACATCCAGGCCCTTTTAGGGTTAAAGAAAGAAAAGAGAAAGTAGGAAGATGAAATGAAAGAGCAGTAGACGAACCGTAGGCCATTTTTCCCATATTACTGAAGTGAGTCTTTCCCCTTCAGTGCATATTCCTTAACACCTGTAGCTTTTTTTCCATAACACTCCCTCCTGGCGATATTACCTTGCACAAATGCAAAATATCCACAAGTTTTGGTTTCTCTTGAACTGTACAAAGTTTCTTCCTATTTCTCATTCAAAACCAGTAGAAGGGAGTTACTAACTTTGTTTAAGGAGATTTGTTAAGGTAATATGCATTTCACACACTCAAATACATGTATTTCAATGCATTCTAAAACTTTATGTGAATTATCTGTCTCAGGTTTTAGTGTGGAAGACCAACTTTGACAAGATCGACTACAACGAGGTCTTACAGAGCCACAGAGCACGGTCCCAGACCCATCCACCTCCACATATACATGACATCCACCCCAGATCTCCACAGCACTTGCCCCGTGGTGGGGTATCCCATCAGACCAGTACAGCCATCAATGCCCAGTCAGAGCTCAGAAACACGGTAACTGCCCCACCGGATGTCATGAATCTGGGACCAGCACTCTTTTCACAGAATGGGGTGAGTTATTATAGGGAACGCTGAATAGATACACATTGCATGTTTTTCAATTCTTGGATATGCTACCTTCAGGTACATGTATGTTACATAAAACATTTCTTTTTTCTTTTATTTTTATGTGCTGTTGAAATATACAGGCTGTCTAAATATTTTTTTAGCTTTCTCAACTCTCCCAGTTATTAATTTACATGTAATATATATTCAGTTAATCTGTGTTTTAAAAAAAAATACTTGAAACCACTGTCTAAATCAGCTTAGGGACATATGTTGGCTGTTTTGATATAAGTGCTTTAGAAAATATGTCGCCCTTGGTTTCTCTGCAAAAAGAGAAATCTTTTTTTTTTTTTATTTATTTTTTGGGTTGTTGACTGAAAGTCTTTTCCAGATGAATATGGTTAGCAGCTAATTTAATTGATACATGTAGATTTAGCATCTTTCTTTAAATTCCAGACCTTGACAAACCTTGTGCAATTTTTACACACACACACACACACGCAGTAACACCCTGTTATGATTTGCTATTGTAGTCATTGTTTCTCCTCTCTTTCCTTTCTATTTAGGCAGTGAGTTACTGCCCCTTTCATTGGTTATTGTTTTTATTTTATTTAGTTAGATGATAAATGACCTTGTGTAGTGCTTGAGCTTATTACCCACAAATTTCCTGGCCTAAATTTTGGAATTCATCATCGTCAGTCATCTATGCATGGAGCACCAAGAATGATTTTCTCCCTCTTTTATTTTTTTTTTGGTAATCCCAGAAGTCAATGCCCGAAACAGGCAGCGATTCCCAAAGTGATGAGATTAGCCCTGTCTTCTCCTGCCAAACTAGGATTATAGTATCCTGTAACCCCCTCATAACTCCCTTCCTGTTTATGATACATAGCTTCTGCATGCTCATGTTATAACCTTGCTTCTGTTTGCATCTCCCCTCTCATGCCTGTATGACTCAATATGTCATGGCTCATCCATTATCTGCCCCCTCACTCATCTCTCTCTCTCTCTCTCTCTCTCTCTCTCCCTCCCTCCCTCCCTCCCCCCTTCTCTCTCCCTTTACACTTGATTTCTATTTTGTAATTTGTCTTAATTTACAGGTGTGTTTGTAGCAATATGTGATGAATGCTAGTCTTATTTCGTTTATGCTTTATGCCACACCCTGTACCGCATATTGGTCAGCATGTGCGGCTGCTAATACCAGTATATTTCAGTGTTTTGTTTGATGCATATATTGCTTTGAAGCCAAAGAAACCATTAACAGTGTTACGTTTTAAAGATGTGTTCACTTGTTGACTAACCAGTTACGATATGCTGGCTTCAGTACCAAACAAAGTGAAAGCAGTGCAATTCGAGCTTATATTAGGTTATAAAAATGTTAATAATAATACCCAGCTTCCTGTTTGGTTTTTGAGGCTAGAAACATTATCAAAGTTAAGAATAAGTGCAAGTAGAGGAGTCATTTCTCATTAAATTTTATTACATAGTATAGTAATAAAAAGGAAAACCAGGAAATGATATTTGATGAGTTTTTATCTTCAGGTTGTTTCAACCCTACAAGTTTATGGTGGCAGAAAAAAAGAAATACCTTTGATAATCGTCAGAGGAATCTTGTGGTTTTTATGTATTAGAATATAATGAAATGTAAAATATTGAGAGTTTAATTCTTCCTGGGGGGTGTTTCATAAAGCTGTTCGTAAGTTACACACAACTTTACGCATGACTGGTGATCAGTTCTTGTGCTAAATGATTCAGAATCTGATTAGTATAGCACCCAAGAACATGTTCCAGTCGTTCGTAAAGTCATTCGTAACTTTACGAACAACTATATGAAACACTCCCTGATCAAGTATTTCAGTATATATAATTATATATTTATTTTGTACTTTTATAGTCTAAGGGCATTATTTTGTGGATTTTGTTTAAATACGAAGTTTGTTTTGTGAGGATGTTCACAATCCTAACCTTCTGTGCCCGGAAAGAGAGGGAGAAAGAGAGAGAGAAAGAGAGATAGAGAGAGAGCATACATGCACAAGATAGGAAGTAGAACTTTAATGATTTTAAATATTGGCTTAATACTTATTATTGCATAGATGGCATAAATTAAACAAGGTTATCCAAATTCAACGCTTGGAAACATTTGAAGTAATGATTATTATCAATTATAAAACGGTAAAATACAGCCCCCGATATAGCAGCTGAAGAGCTCCTCGAACGCTGCTGAGATATGTGACGACACACCATGGACCAGTCCTGTCTAAGCAGACGATGTCCCATAACATCTTACACATTTTTCAGAGCCTATTTTGTCATCTCCTCTTCACTTATTTCTCTTCCTTCACTAGCGTCAGTCTTAATGTTAGTCTGTTGCCTCACTCTTAACTTCGTGTATGGTATTATTTTGATGAAAAATGCAGCGTTAAAAAAATAAAGGAATCAGTCACTTGTAAACAAAATAAGACGCCATTGTATTTTCAGCTGCTTGCACCGGGGCATGTTCGGCGTTTCAAGAGGGAACGAATACCATCCTGCTATTATTCGGAGGGCTTTTCAATTTGAAAGTGGGGTTTATTTCATTGATCATTGACCCTTCTCCTGTGTATTTACAATCAAACGGCTTTAGCTATCAGAATCAGTTTCACTTTCCCTTTATAATGGTGTGAAATAAGGTCATGTTTAAATACACCAAACGCTTTATAATTTGATAAATAATTGCATTGCAATTACGTTCATTCATTATAGGACGTCGTCTGCTTAAGCAGGATCGATCCCGAGTGTGACGACATCAAAACATCGCTATATTTCTGGCGAATCCTCGGATATTCCGGATGCTGAGAAGAGCTTTTATTTGTGTTGTTTTTATAATCATCAGATCATACGCAGTTGACATAAAACTTATACGATTGCCATCTGTAAGCTTCCCAGTTTCTAGTGATACATTAATTGCCATATTTGTGATTTTCTTTGAATAGCTACTTTAAGGAGAAAGAAGAAAATTACCAATCCATAGAACATACATGTTCTTTTATATGTTTTGTGAAGAAGATGGATGATTATCAAAGGATATGTATCATGTTTATTAAGGTATATGTTTTAAGTAGGCTGTCATCATGAATTGTATTACATATGTATTTGTTTTATGCCATTTTACATTTGCTAACAAACCTCTCTGTGAAAATGTAGAAAAAGTGAGTGGATTAGAATCAATATAAGTCTATTTTGCTTGGGCTGCTATGCTACACGCACATCATTCACTTTATACCAAGTAATGATTGCGAGTGACACTCTCAGTCATGTCCCCCAAGGCATCACACCTATCATAGAATGGTCAAAGGACAACCCTCAGCTGTTTGGAAACGAGTGAACGATTTAGGAGTATGAACTTTAGTAGGTTGAATCCATGTGGAAAACAAAAATTTAACCTTGGCCTCATTGGTGTAGATTGCTCTAGATAGACATTGGTGATTGGTTCTTGGACTTGGATGAAAACCTTGATAGATTCATATGTGTCAGATGCCACACATACATGTTCTTCTTGATTTGGTGATCAGTCAGAGGTGATGAGCGTCATTCATATCTGCCACATATCCATTAGGCAACGTCATTTTCAAAATTTTCTATTTTGCAACCGTAGTCATGCTTGAAGCAGCTAGATATTGCTTATTGAAAGAATCGATAGCCATTGTGGTCTTGACTGGTACATGCGCCCAGAATAGATCAATTTGAAAAATGCATATTTGTGTATAATGATCAGCACTAGTTCACTTTTAATGCTAATCTGGAAGTCATACAGAGATGTCTGCTGGAAATCTGGAAACAGTACGATTATAACAATAACATCCAACTAAGATTGGTGAAAGAATTATTGGTTGTCTGGAATATTCAGAATTGGACAGTGCCTACACAAATATGGGGCACTTTTTGAAGGGCCATTTTGTGAAAATTTTGATATATTATGGAAAAAAAAGTGACAATTTTTTTTTTTTTTCATCCCTTCCTGTACAAAAAAAACAACAACTCACAACTGGAAAATAGCTTTCATTTAGATTTCTTGATCAGTTGTCAGATATTTTCTTCCCATGATCGGGCATGGTCATTCCAATGAATAGGAAAGCATGTAGGTGATGTGCATTAGAGCCCAGATAGAATAGGAAATGTTTTATTGTATTTCAAAGATACTGGTAGAGCAATGAGGTGAGCAATGAGGTTTACAATGAAAAGGGAAGAAATGGGGGGGGGGGGATATGAACATACACCTTTCGATGACAATGCCTCTTCAGTGAAATAAAATTCCAGACAAGTTTACTCATCCTGTCAAAGAGAAAGTGATGGCAATCATAAAACTGTCTTTATATTTGCCTACAAATTCTTGCAGAATGCCTTCACAAAATTGGTTAATGACCTCAAATTATAACCTTTTAGAAGTTATGGATCCAATTGTGCTTCCTCTTTCCTCTCTCAAGTAGAAAAAAAATCAAGGAGAAGCTCCTTGGAAAAACGAAAACTTGACTCCTCATCTCATGTCCATGAGACATTGACTTGTTGATGTTATGTTGACAAGGATCTGAGTTGTATAAGTAGTGCGTCAGAAGGATACATGTATATGACGCCACTAGCCTTGACCTCCATCCTTTAAGTTTGTATGATAGGGCATTCACACTAGATACATTTTATACTAAATTTGTATAAGGAAAGTAAGAATCATATAAAGAATAATCGTGTAGTGAAAGCCTGCAGGGCTGTACACATCATGGAATGATACTGTCATATATCAAGGAACATCTCATATGAAGGAACATCGTAAAAAGAAACAAGATTTTGCAATATCAGCTTGCACCATGTCAGTAATTGTTATAATGTCAGCTTACATCAGTAGCATTGCTTGAGGTGCAAAATGCGGGCTGCCACTGGTCCTAGATCAAGGGGACATCCAGAAAGAAGAAAAATCAGAGAAGCTGATTGGTGAAAGTTTGAACAAAATTGGACAAGCAATAAGAAAGTTATGAATTTTGGAAACTTGTAATCACTATACATATGGGAATTTCAAATTGGCCGAATAGGTAATGTCACTGTGATGAAGTTGCAGACAACTCCCCCATTTGCTCCAACATACAAAATGTCATTTTTCTCAAAATGTATTTAATTACTCAGTAGGATCTTTTTCTTTCATGAGGACCTGGCTGTAACAATATGCTATGGGTAAAGGCACTTCGGAGAAAACCGCACTTCGGAGAAAACCGCAAATTAATGATATTTTTGTGGACGACAAACTGGATAGTTGACTGCCAGTATGTCCCAATCGACTCACCAAATTGCCAATTTGAGATACGCATAGATTTAGTGATCTTACATTTCAAACATTCATAACTTTCTTATTCCTTTTCCGATTTCTTTCAAACTTTCACCATCCTGCTCTTCTTATTTTTGTGCTTTTAAATAAATAATCTTGTTACCGAGGTTAGATTGCCCTTTAAAGCACTCATGATTAGCCCTGCCAAAATTGTATGGTTTTTGTTTGATGATGCTCACACATGCAGTGGACCCTGATTATGTATTAATTTTTTTTAAGTGATGATCAAACCTCTCTTTCAATATTCAAGGTTTAATTTAATGACTGGAAAATAATCACAATGTAATCAAATGTTATAAGATAAATTGTGATAGTGTGAATGGGGGGGTAAATTTACCCAAACTATGAGTACTTTTGACAAACTCTGATCTCTTCTTTTATCTTGTCATAGAATCAGATTATTATGATGCCAGCTTCCTGGTGGTCATTTCCCTCTGAGGCTGCTATTCATTAGAAAGCTTCCTTTCAAAGTCAAGGAAAGCAAGTTTTAACAACTAATTGATAGCTTTGATTCATCTTTTTCTCATAACTTGTGAGAAGTACAGTGGAAGTCAATTATAGTTATGTGTATAGCTCATGGGAGGAAAAAAACTGTGGTTTGCTAATCTAGGACATACTTTTATGTGAAGCTGATCTT
The DNA here is from genome assembly GCA_025617745.1 of Heliocidaris erythrogramma. NCBI lineage: Eukaryota > Metazoa > Echinodermata > Echinoidea > Camarodonta > Echinometridae > Heliocidaris > Heliocidaris erythrogramma. Next base: position 10,275,363 of record CM046853.1, on the reverse strand, counting down.
TCTTGGCCTCTTTCCAAAAGTTTTCTCAAATTAATGGTTATAAAGCTCTTGAATCTGATTCCCATCCAGGTTAAAATGGTCAGATGAGAAGTAATAAATCATATGCTGAAGATGTCACATGATTTCTGCCTTTATTTAGAAAAAAACCACCCCTTTGTGTTATTGGTTTAATACTCTAAGTGCCTGTAAGCGAGATACAACTAAGATGGGTTTCCAGTCAATATTTACATTTTGATTCCAGATTTTATCAAACTTAACTATATGTATTATTTTATTCTAATTTTAAAACATTTTTGCTGCCGGTTTTTATTCTTATTTCACCTCTCTTATTTCAATGGTTTAAGCATACTTTGTTGAACCTGTCTGACACAGGTCAAGATTTTGCAAGTATTCTTATTTCATATTCATATTTGTGGCTTCAAGACAACATTATGGCCACATTTTAAACGCTACCACACACCTTACAATGCTGCTATGAATAGACTTGCAATAGGATTAGATATGGAATTTCAGTCATGTAAATTGTATTTGACCAAGATCCCAAATAGTCATATGAGTATTTATATCAAAAAAAGATTGTCCCTTGCAGTCAAAGAAAATGCCAAAGAAGCTCTATGACAGTGGCCATTCTAGCAAGTGGTATTTAATCAAACGATCAATTCAAACTGCATTTCGCAACTGTTCTAGAACCTTTTCCCCAACTGGAATGCTTTCAGTCTTATGCCACCCTGCAATTTTTATGTTACTATTTATGTGACAAACTGGGACCTCAATAAGAATTTACTTTTGAAAATCCCATATCAAATCCTATTTTGATTTTTTTCAAAACTCAGTGGTAATCAGGTCGTATGAGGTGTTGCGTCAAAAAGATTGTGGCTGTTCCTTCTACCACATGCAAACATGTATGCCTTTCTATTATTCTCAATTCTTTCATTTTTACGTGTATACCTTTCATTATATCTCCTGCTCACAGGCAACGGGGCAGTCCAGCAGCCGAGCTGCTCCGGCTGGACTTCATGAACATGATATTACTTCAACAGAGCAAGAGAGAAGAGGTATGGTAAATGGGATGGGGACATCTCAGCCCTCTCCACCTTCAACCGTACCACTAGAGGTGAAAGAGATCCCACCAGGTCTAGCCCAAACTCTTGAGAATATGGTTGGCCAGCTTGATGTACTCACACAGGTGAGCTTCACACCTTCATCCACAGAGGCAGATCCAAGATTCTGGGGTTTTTTAAGAGGGATGTTGGGACACTACTAAAAAATATTTGACAAGCAAAAAAAAAGAATTTTTATGTTCTTAAGGAATGCCAGATTGGGTATAAATAGGGGAGGAAGCATGCACTAGTATCCAATAGTGTTCAACCAGGTTCCAGATGGTAAAAATTAATGAAAACTGTAATTCCCCCCTTAAAGGTGAAGTTATAATGCCTTTCAAACCCTTGCAAAGGTTTCAAGAAAACTTATCAATGATCAGGTAAAATAATCAATGACATTGCCTGTGGAATTGCACAAGTATTGTAATAGCTTCATATGTAATGTAATCATGTGATTCTGACTGTTTCAGGGATGCCATTTTTCAGTCAAAAGTTGGAATTCCTACTTTTTCAACATATTTTTAGCCATAGAAAACCACTTTTTATGTACACAAGGGCCCATTCTAGATGATATTTCCTACTTTATCAATTCTAAGTGGCATCCCTGCTGTTTGCTTTATAATATAAGCTTGACTGGCAGTAAGTAGTGTAGTACACATATTGCAGTGACTTGTACAGTGTATTACATGTATGCCCCAGACAGCTGAAACCCATCCCAGGTACCTGTAATGTGTTTTCAGTTTCTATTTGCAATCATAAATACCTTGATATATAATGGAGTAATTTGCTTATGAAATTCAAAACCTCTCTATCATGTTTGTGTCATTAAAAACTACAGCCATGAATGTGGTAAATAACATTTTTTCTTTCTTATCGAATCCAATGATTTTCTCTTCTTCTGTATTTCCTGTGCAGACTGTGAACATACTTGAACAGAGATTAACAATGACTGAAAATAAGCTACGTGAAGTCCTTGATAACCAGCAGAAGATTACGCTTCAAGTCAGACCAACAGAATGAGATCTCATCTCTGAGAAGGATGCATTCTTATTGGCAAGATGGAGGCATTATCGGTGGGACAAGGTCTTTTCGGTGAGGAAGTGTCTAAAATCTTTACTGTCTTTGGTCGACCAGTGGAACAAACAGAGGACTGCCACATTCAACTTTTGGCACATGTATAATGTACATGTATAACATGTGCCAGTGCAGGCTTTTGATCCATGGCGAGCAAAGAGTTAAAGCAGATAACCGGAGAAATGTCCCATAAAATAAGAAATAGGACAAATTATACATTTTTGGAAAGCTAATCCCCCAAAGAATACAATGAAATTAAATTTTAGAGATGTAAGCTTGTTCAAAAAGATTATCAGGACTTTTTTTCAAGACCCCTGACAGGGGTCTCAGATGAGCCACGAAAGCGAGAATTCTTGCACTAGAAAAATGGGGTCGTTCTCGGGACAGCTAGCTTATGGTATACGACTTGACTGTACTGTAGCTGTATGAATCGTATATGTGTGTGTGGCTGCTGCAGTGATTCACCCAGTGATTGATGGAATAACGGTGTGATTCCAGGTTCTATCATCTGAATCAGGGCCAAAATCAGACATTTTGTCGACAAGATTTTCAAAGATTGGAGGAAATCAGTAGCTTACATCGAACCGTGAACGTTATGTGCGTGCACTGTATTGACGTGATCGTGAGCTAGCTAGAAGCAAGCAAGTGTGTCCCGAGTATTACGTCACATTTCCAAGGTTGAAAAAGAAACTGCTCGCGGGGCGAATATGCAAATATTATGGCACACATTTGAAACAGAACAATATTTATTTATGAAAACCTATGGATTTTGAATGTTGATGGAATGTTTTAGGGTATCTTCCCCTTTCCGTTGATACCAAATTTATTGCATTTTAATTTGTTTGTACATCTCCGTGTAACACCTTTAAAGGGAATCTTGAGTTCTGGGAAAGGTGAAAATATTTGTGAGCTTTCTCATTCCTTTTATGTCAGTTAGGAAGAACATCATAGTAGAAACATCCCCTGAAAAGGGTTGCTCTTCAAAAGCTCTTATATTCCAAATATGACTTGAAAGAGCTGAAATGTTCGGGCCCAACATTCATGCCATTAGTGTGTGTGCTTTTCAGCGAGATTGGGTCAGATTCTTATCTATTTTGATGATTCCAAATCAACACAGTATCAAACAATTCTTATGTAGACATGGTCAACCTTTCCCATTTCCTTTGAGAAAGTTTCTTTCACAATGTAATTGCATGACCAGAACTCTACTTTATCTTTGAGGCTGATATTGTATTGCTTTACAGAGTGTAGAATTAACCTTGGTTAGACAGCCATTAGACATTTATAACTACACAATTTTGATTATTTGGAAATAAATTAGTATGATCTATATTCTCATGTAAATGAAATACTATCTCATTGTGAATGTATCCCTCTGCAAATATCCCCTTCAAAGTACATTTGCCAATTTTGCCAAATCGTTTGTGAGATACATGTAGATTTTCAGAGAGGGTGGCGGGGGGACAGACAGTTTTCGTGAAATATATTTGAAGAGTATAGATATTATTTATATTCTGTCAATATAAATAAATATATAGGTGTCATATGTATTCATTTGTTCTCTTGTATTGAAAGCAATGCAAATGAATTGAAAGTTAAGTGTCTTATAAGTAGCTTATACCTGGAAATACCACATAATTTGTTTTCTGGAGATTCTTTTTTTCAATGTTGATGATCAAACCACATAAATAAATCAATGAATAATATGTTTCCTCAATATCCCTGATCATTATTTCATTCATTTGTGCTCATATATTATCAGTTTAACAGTTTTCTCCCTCAATTAGTATGCTCAGGACTTGCGTGTTATGGGTCAACATTAAAATAACTCCAGAAACAACTCACATTTTGATACACAACTAATTGAGGAAATTTCGTATATTTTTTCTTTTAATAATTTTTTTTGTCTAAATTGGTAAAATATGTGAAGTCATGAAGCAGACTTATGTTCATAAATGTATGAATATAACATTTTAATGTGATAAAGACAACATATTAAAATCCTTCTTTTTACATTCCATTTGTTAACCATATGATTCTGAAATACAGTGGAAACTCGCTATAATGAACTCTGATGTAACAAGGCAATTTTGCTGGTCCCTGGTCTTTATGTTTTTTGTTTTTTTACCCTGATATAGTGAGATTCCTGATATAACAAGGTAATTTTCATGGTTCCAAGGTCCTCGTTATAGTGAGTCTCCACTATATCAACTTACAATGCTCATAATGTACAAATATACTTTCAGATACATGCATTCCTAATTCAATCAATGATTTGTCTTGTGGTGTGCCTTAGGCATAACAATGTTGTTGAACTGTATACACAATTACACTCTAAGAATAGTTTTTTGTGTGTTTGTGTTAAATGTATTTATGGAAAAAATATTTTCTTCTTGTAGATACAGTGTATGTATAATATTGTACATTTTTATACAAAGTTCTTATGTAAATACCATGTATAGTGTACATTCAGATTGAATTTTCCTGTACTAGTACTGTATAAAGAATTCCCGGTATTGTGAACGTGGGTTTTTTTTTCTTCATTAAATTGAATGTGAGAAAATATTTCAATAAAACAATTTGTAATAATTATGTGATGATTATTCCAATGTCATTTCATTCTGTTCATTAGAAGCTTTACTACAGGTAACCCAAAGATGAATGAGCCGGAATGGAATACATGTACATGTACTTGATTCTTTTTTTTTTGTGGGGGGGGGATTTTTTATCATCATTATTATTATAGCTAACATTAACATTGATTGGCGGATCAACTTCTAACTTGGCCCATGTATGCATATGGGAGGGACGATGATCTGATTATATTTTGGGGTCTCAAGGTCAAAGGTCACAGAGGTAATTATGTACATAAAAATGGTTAGTTCTCGCAATAACTGAAGAACTGTTTGACAGATCAGCTTCTAACCTGGCCCATGTTTGCATATGGGAGGGACGATGAACTGATTAGATTTTAGGGTCTCAAGGTCAAAGGTCAGAGGCATCATTATGTACATAAAAATGGTTCATTCTTGCAATGACTTCAGTTGTTTGACAGATCAACCTCTAACTTGGCCTATGTATGCATATGTGAGGGACGATGAACTGATTAGATTTTAGGGGATCTCAAGGTCAAAGTTCAAAGGTCATAGAGGTCATTATATACATAAAAATGGTTTGTGATATATGGAGTCTAGGCCTACCTATTTTAGAAATTTCAAGGGACAGTGGTCTAAGTTGCTATAAAATATCTATTTCCTTGGTGTATTTGATGATTGTAAGTCATCAATGGTAATTAAGTTTTTTATTTGAAAATAAAATGAAATAAATTTTCTGTCTCCTGTGCTTTTAAAGTGAAAAGATTTGTAATTTTGATGGACCAATCCTTTTTAAAGTGTACATGTATGCCATACATTGCCAATCTGGTGATGGCGGAGGCATAAATTCCGACCTCGCGTGGTCGGAGATTCATCTAGTCTTTTCTTTATTTGCTCATTACTTCGCTTACGTTTTCTACCAATATCATTAGGTAGCTAGATATCATTTATTTGTAGTTTTGAACATTCAGGAAATTTGGCTTGATTTTGTTAATGTTCTTTTACTACCAGAACTACAAACTAATTTTATTTAAGGCATTCATTTTAATTTTGATAGAGACGTGTACATGCTGTCAAATCCTCTGTATAATAGCCACCCATGACATCCATGTCAAGTGGCCTTTATGGGCAGGTTTGTTTGTATGTTTGTTAGTTGTTTTTTTTGTTTTTTTTTTTTTTTTTTAGGGTATTGGGGCAATGGATATAGATGGTTGAAATTGCAAATAAGTAGTTGAAATTAGAAGCTTTTCTTGACATTCAGTTTGCAGCAGCCAGATAGCCCAGACTTTGTAAAGAAATGAAAAGAAAAATGCAAATACCACTAATCACTTCCCTGCAGAGTTAATTGATATTGCTTTTCATAGTATGTCTACAATATTTAAAAGGACGACGGCGGCTGTTAAATTAATTTGATTTGAAGTATAATTCAATTAATTCCATTTTATATAAAAGGAAATATCGTCTGTTGAGAGCCAGAAGGACGTTAACTCTGTGTTAGAGTATAGGAGTTAATGCCCTTCTTGCCCCAAACAGATCTAAGCAAGTGGAAAGCTTTTTTTAAAACAATCCAGTTATTATTTGCCCTGTAGTGAAGGAGAAAAACCTGGGTGGAAGGGTTTAACGAGGATTTAAGATCAAGTCGGAGTTTCTTTGAGGGGGGGGGGGGGGGGGGTGCTAAAACTCAATCATCTCCAAAAGAAAGCACAATCCCGCCCAAATAAGACTCTGCCTATGCAAATACACATATTATATTTCCAATCCCCTTTCTCACTTAGCGGATCGAAAAGGGCATGTGCCCCCCCCCCCCCCCCCACCCTCGGGCAAAATCCATACTGGCATACCTGCACAATTATGATCAATATTTTTTTTCCCCCATGGTCTTAGATTTTTGAATGGATTTGAGTCCTATTCTCCTCCCCCGGGTGGGGGGGGGGGGGGGGAGGAGAGACCGCCACTGCTCCAAACACACACCATACATTTACACTTCCGGCTCCAATGTTACTTCATCTTTATGATCATGACATAAGAATTAAGAGATCTTTACGCAGAGCTTGATATTTAACCTTTTAATAAAATGGATCTTATTGATTGCTCATTTTCAATAGGCCTAGCAGTCTTCCTGGTTGTCTCCTTATTCCAGTATTCATTTACCATGCAAATATCACTGTTTGCTTATCAAAAATAAAATTGTATGAATAAGCCTATAAATGCATGTTTGCCAACATTGTATTGAAACAGGAATTCCTAAGAGACGAACATGAAACGACTGAACCTTAAATGTCAGCTCTCATCCGTCTTCATGCTTCCTTTTCAAGACTTCCTTTCCATAAAATAAACCTGCCAAACATCCGTTCCTGAAATTATAAGAGAAAACTCGGTTACGAAGAAAAGGGTCGTCTCCGCTCTTCTTCCTCAGCAACGCTTTCCATTCTAAGTGACACGGTTTCAGTTTCACTGAGACGCAAGAGTAAAATGAATAGATGGATACCTGTATCGACAGTGACAGGCAGCCAACTATTCATCGTTTTCCGCCTTTCTTGTAATATAGATCAATTTTTAAGAACGTATTTGATAATTTCCCCTCGTGTACGGTGGTTGGAAGTGAAGAAAGGGCGATATGACATGCTCGCGGATTTGGAAAACCGGATGCAGGGCACAAATAATATTTTTATACGATATTTCTCTGAAGAGAGTTATATACGTGTATTTGTTCCTTTTTTATTTCTTTATTAATATTTTTGCCCAAATTTCCTGAAATAATCAATACGTAATCTTTTTTGAGTAGCATTATATTACTCTGCATGAGATGTTTCACTTCCTTTTGCAATGACGCGAAGCCATTCCAAATGAAGGCAAGAAACCAGAAAACCAGTATCATGCGACTTATCTCATTTGAGACGAGATTTTTCGTAGTTTGGCCAATTTAATTGTATTCATGTGTTTCATTGACACATTTAGAAAACAAAAGAAAATAGAAAAAAAAATTTGATCAATAATTATGTTGTTTGCGAACTTTCAATATTTACTAAGTATTTCAAAAGTTATTTATGTACAATTCAAACGCTTTATTCTTCTTTTGGAAATGTTAAGAAATAATGAAGTGACGATAACGAAAATGAAAGATTACTATTAATACATGTAAATGTTATTTTTCCTTTATTAAGGATGAGAGTACTTTCTTAATCTTTTTTTTAAATATAAAGATGAAACAAAAATCACTTTCTTCTTGTACATTTTATAGCATTTTTAAAAAAATGTTTACTACACGCATAAAAACAAAAGATATTTATATTTTTGTTTTGTCCTCTCGAATACTGGTGGTCAGTTGCTTTAATCCAGTGGATGTCATCGATTTAAATGTCATGTTTACCCCTCACTGTGTAATAGCATCCATTCTCCCACTGACGTTCATACGAGTTACATCCTTATAGACTTGTGGATGACAACACATGATGCTGGCATTGTTCACATTAATTACCCGTCATAAGATGGTACCATTAAAGAGTGATATAGGCTCATCATATTAGGCAATAGAACTAAGTTCTTTAAAGTGTACTTTCAATGCAATTTGTTCCATTAATAACACCCTTATCTCTGTGATTCAGTTTGCTTTCTGTTTCACTTTCCTCCATAATTTCATTCATTACCTTTTAACGAAATTTCGGAGTGCGTATTATGTACGGAAACTGCATTTCATTATTCACTATAGCTTTTTTTTCTTTTTCTTCTTTTTTCCCGTTAATTTCTTCTTCTTCTTTCTTTCTTTTTTTTTTCCTTCTTCCTCTTCTTCTTCTTCTTCCTCTTCCTCTTCTTCTTCTTCTTCTTCTTCTTCTTCTTCTTCTTCTTCTTCTCCTTCTTCTTCTTCTTCTTCTTCTTCTTCTTCTTCTTCTTCTCCCGTTCTCGTTCTCCTTCTCCTTCTCCTTCTTCCTCATCTGCGTTTTCTTCTTCTCTTTTACAATTTGCTTTCACGTCTTCTCTAGTGGTATAGAACTGAAGCCGCCACACTACGTGATGATGTGTTTTTACATCTGACAACCCACGCAATCTTAATGTCAAATCTTGCTCCCTTTACTCTTTTCCTACTGAACATGTTCAGCATGTTCAGCTAATGAGCAAATATAGTTCCAAAAGATATGACAAATCGTCTATCCAGCGCCGGAAGGGTGTTAACTTATGGTGTTAACTCATACCATTTAAAAACATAGAGTTAACGCCCCTCTGGCTTTAAACAGATGAAATGGTAGGCCTACTTGTCCATCGCATTGAATTAACCAGGAGTAAAATTAAAATATGGCTTTTATCCCTAAAATACATATACAGTAATTTCATTTGTCTATTCGAAACAGCTATAAATTTGTTAAATATATGATTTTTAAAAAGGCAAACTAACTGAAGTAAAACTGAAGAAAAAAACTGATGGACACCCCTTTGTATTTTCTTCTCACGTTCACTTATTCTTTTTTTTTTTTTTTCAGTCTACCTGTTTCGTTCAGCAATCTAATGGAGTGGAGAACATCACTATAATCAACCGCCTATCCAGTCAAAATCATAGCGAGTGTTGTTCAGCATTTTAACGATACAAAAAAAATGTATTCATACAAGTGCTTGTCTATATTCATTTACCTATTTCCAGTATGTTGCTGACCTATCCGCCCATTCATCATGTTTCTGTTGTTTTTCCCCCTTATCATTGTTTGATTTTTGATTTTGATTTATTTATTTATTATTTTTTATTTTATTTATTTATTTTTTTATTTTTTTTTTTTTGGGGGGGGGGGAGCAAGTAGTTGGATATGTCTGCTTATATGTGACGACTTTAACTGCATTTTTTTTCTTCAAATCAATTTAATCATAAATGAAGTTACCTTAATCTGTTCATATCTAAATTACTAATACAATAACTGACCAATGATTAATGATTTTCATTTATTCTTTCCTTTTTAAAAATATTTGAATACACAAGGGAACGTCGCAAAAGACAAGCAGTAATGGTGTAAAAGCAAGGTTAGCTATATAGAAAACGAAATGTGATGATATTGCTATCATTGTCATGGTTTATATCTAATATTGAATGACACGGCTCATCACTATCATATTAAAACCGTGGAACATTATGTTGGATATGTGTTGCACGATAAGACCTATTTAACGGTTTTTACGGAAACTTTGTGTCAAAATTAAAAATTAAATGGCAAAGTCCTGTAAACCTCTGAACAACAGCCACTGATGATATCGTGTATTTACCATTGTTATCTCTCAACTAAATCAGTGCTATTTTTAAAAAACATTGATTATTATGCAGCGTCTGTTATTAATCAGGAAGTAGCTAGATACTTCAAAGAATGCAAATAATTGATATCTCATTTCATGCCTCAACTCGTTTAGGGGGAGTCTGGGTAAACCCGTGGGTGTATTATTGATTCATTATCTTGATAACAGAGACACTATAATAAATATGGAGTAATTATGCTACTGTTGTGAGATGTCTTGAGATAAGTATGATTTAATCCTCATTCATATATTTATTTGGAGGAAAAAAAGCAAGAGGACGCCCCCCCCCCCTCCATACACCCCAGTTTTTGTTAAGACACAAAAGGGTGAAACACTACAGCACTGATATACTACAGCACAAGGTCGTTGTTGTTCTCCTAGGTTTTAAGTCAGCAGATTCACTGCCAGCAATTACCCCCTAAAAATGAACGCCGAAATTAATATTTCTTTCATGTTTGCATTCTCAATTAATTTTATGGAAATATTTTTTACATGGTATAAGAACCCCCCCCCCCTTTTTTTTTTTTAAATATGTTATGTCTGACTCTTCTAAAGTATATTTTAAGGATCATTGCTTCCGAGTTTGTTCATCCTGGTAACTTTATACGTAATTGATGAAAACAGGTTATCACTTTGGTTATATTTAGATGCACCAAAATAATACTTCCTTCAAATCCACGATTTGAAATGAATAACAAATATCTCAAAAGGTCATGATCGCGTTATACATATTCCAGGATCTTGAAATGAACAAATTGTTAGAGAGATGGGGGGAAATGTTGAATGATTTATATATAAAATTGATGATTTGCTTCCAGTCATATACTCATCTTGGAGGAGTGTATGTTTCCTTTCTCAGGAAATAATAATAATAATAATAATAATAATACATTTATAAAGTGCAGTAACTATCCAACAATAAGTATATATTCTACTGCGCTACATGAGCTCCTGATATGCTTGTTATTAATTAATAGATATGCTTTGAGTTTTGATTTAAACATATTCACAGATGGTGATTTCCTGACTTCCAATGGCAAGTTATTCCAGAGTTTAGGGGCTACTCAAGCAAATGCACGATCACCCATTTATGCAGTGTTACTTTTGTTTTTACGAATGGGATTTGGAGAAGCAGAGTATCTTGGGAACTGCGCAGGTTTCGACTATGTTGATTGACTCTGAAATTCAGCAATTTTTTGATGTACATAGGAGCTTGACCATGAAAGGGTGTGGCGACCTGGAAGCAAGAGTTTGGCAAGATCCCCACCCTCCCTCCCCAATATCGTTGTAATGAAGCTCATTATAATAGCGACGTTAATCCACTCAATTTAGTGGGGTCCGCTCGCTATTCATAAGGACCGCTATTCATTTAACACGCATTATGAATAGTGGTCCTTATGAATATTTACGAATAGTGGTCCTTATGAATAGTTATGAATAGTGGTCCTTATGAATAGCGAGGTAATTTGTCTGGTTTGCTCGCTATTTAGAAGGACCGCTATTCATACAAAACCGCTATTCATTTAGTCACGCGTTATGGATAGCAGTCCGTATGAATAAGTGGTCCTTATTAATAGCGGTCATTATGACTATTGAGGTTACCCCATTTCAGTCTACTGAGAATCCGTGAATGATGATTATTAGACATGTCAGATGCTTGTTGATGGCAACGTTTGTTTTGGAAGCTTTGTATGAGGAGCGTGATATGATACTAGTGATGTTCTAATAGTACCATAACAGTTTTAATGTATAGCCCTTTATATATTCTGGACTTTAATTCGGGTTTTCTTTCTCCAGACGGATTAGTCGATGCATTCAGGTTTCCAGACAGACAGACAGACAGGTAATTCGGTGGATCTTAGAATTGATCATACATGATTACAGGTCTCTTGGAACCACCTGATAATGATCTCTGGCTCAACCACTGAATGAGTGCATTCATATACAGAGGAGTAACTACTTTATTGTTTCGTTATTCCCGCTTAAACTAATTGATTTTTCATGAACGTGGAAAGGAAACCTTCTGTTTACAGTGTATTCATTTTACATGTACCGTGAAAAGAACAAAAATTGTTAATACTAGTGAGACAGATTACATCAAGCTCAGACTGAACCTATATTATTCACGAGTTCCAGTCCTGACCACATCCACTCGTTCAGGAGCTGTTTATTATAATCCGCCATCGATTTTGTGTTTAATCCGATCCAATTGAAGTTCAAAACAGCGCCCATTGCTGCAAAGTTATATCCTTGAAAGCTTAGTTAATAATCATGAACTTTATAATTATTGTAATTAAAAGAACAATTTGCTATACCCATATGATAACATATCATAACACTTTTGTCAAATTTTAGTTGGCAAAAGTTATGTAATAACTCCTTGGGCAAGTGGTATTATTGGAATTAAACACCTGTCAGAAAGGCCTGTGTTGATGAGTGATCATTTTCATATATTTCTACGTTGATTTTGCTCATGTGAATTGCAAAACATTTTGAATATAACATATGTGATGAAATAGGCTTCTACAAGAACAACAATATACCCCACCCCCCCTCTCTCTCTCTCTCTCGCTCTCTCTCTCTCTCTCTCTCTCTCTCTTCTCATTATCTCCCCCCCCCTCTCTCTCTCTCTCTCTCTCCTTCCCTCTTTCTCTTTATGCGTATAGTTCCAACTGATTGAAGTCAGATAATTGGTATTAAGTCTATGAGCAATATCCGATCGCCTTTCAAAGTTTTTGTTTTGGACCGTCTACCTAAAAAGTGGTATCGATGATGCATCAGAAACAAAAGACCGATCTTTGTATACAATCTATTCATTGACAGGTTTATTTTGAAAGCGAAGCCAATGTATACGTAATACTCGTATTATCCAATACATATACATCTATCGTAATGTTTTTCAAAGCAGACATTTTCATTTTAGCAGAACACAAGTTTATTTCAAAAAGCAAATTTTGAAAGAAAGAAGTTATACCGATTGCTATTTACAGAAGGCCCTTTTAAGTTTATGATGTTAGGTTGGAAATTTGACGTATGTTATGGGGATCTCCAATGATAGTACATGTACTATGAACAAACCAATGTGTGAACTGGAATAAGTAGTGAATTCGATCACTAGATTAAGAACGTTATATACGTAAAAATATCTATTTTAAAAGACATCACTGTGCATGGTTATTTACATGACTTTATTTGAACCTACTTTTGACTTGGCCGTCAACTATATATTGCTTTAATTGATTCCGACAACCGGATTAAATTTGATAAAATGCATCCGGACATAATAACTAAAAGGTCACTATAGAAGATATCAAGGTTAATTGCGTCTTTCCTAACGTTGTTACTTCTTTTAATAGCCTAGAACAGAAGATTAAAACCGTATAAAACAAGATGGAGTAAGTTGAACGATGCTGGTAAAAATAGCTGATAATTTAATGGACCATGCAATTTCAAGATCGGAAGAATATAACGAAATGAGGTTGTAACCATACTTTCATAATCGTAACTATATGGACGTCATCTTTTTCGCTTCCATGAAAATACTACAACGAAAATATTACAGCAGTGAAATAAATTATTGTGTCAGTTAGTGAAAACGCGAACCAAATGAAAATAATTATGCTGTCTGCCTTTCCAGTTAGCAAAGATATTTGTTCATTTGCCATACCGACAAAACTAATATCTGACTCGAATGTTCTGTTTCCCATGCCGTGCTTATCAATATAAAAATCAATTACATGTAATCAGCTCTCAGAAGTCATCACATTCATTGAACTGATAATAGTGGGTGGGGCGTTATTATGTGCCGTTATTATACGGTAGATGAGATTATAACCTGCCTTTAAAATAATTTTAATGTACTGACGCATCAACAAAATAATGAATAGACACTTGTAAAACCGTGAAAAGGGGGGGGGGGGGCATTAAAAAAACACAAGGTCTGATAATTTGGTCGTGGCTTCATTAATCGATATTGAAATACTATACGATAAATTGATATCGACATTTTAAAACATTCTTCTCATATATTTAAGAAATGGAAATCAGAAATTGGTAAGACAAAAACTCACTTTATATCAGAATGCTAATAATATTATAAAAATTAAAAAGCCCTCTTTTATACCAGTGCAAAAACAAGGGCAAATCTCAAATTTTCAGAGGGTGGGGTAGAAGCAAATTAACATTTCGCTCTCTGACCCGCTTGGAAATTTTATATTTAGCATCTATATTATATACCTTAAATGAATATCAAATTCTAAAATAACAAATAAAAAAACCCAAAGAACTTTGTGAATTATGAATCTGCTGTAGTTACATATATACCACCCCACATTTTCCCCATATACGCTACACATAATATTATAGTATTTTGAAGTAATCTAATCAAGCGAATACCTTTTCAAAACGAAATTACATTTCTGTGGGACGTTTTAATCCTATCACATTAGAGGTTTAATATTAATTTGCGGTAATGAAAAAAATAACTAATCGCCGTGGGAAAGTATCAGATGGCCTGGCTGTAAGGATAGACATCCTCGGCGGTAACCCAGTTTTTAATCTAACCTGTCCTTTAATAATACTGCGTGGTAAAAATACTTCCTAATCCGTTGTTTAGGTAACCACTGCGGATGTTATCTAATTAAAGTGCGAACTTGTAATGTCCTCAGTTTGATACAATATATGGAATTGACGTGGCAATGACATTGTTTTCGATGCTATTGTCATTTCCGAATCCCACAACCCCCTCTAAACTTCATGCGCCACAAATCCTTCATTTCACTTTTCTATTTAGAGCGATAAAAGAAATGAAGTCAATGGCTGCTTGATATGCATAATTTATGTAGGCTATTTCACCTGTTCCAAATTGGAAGTGAGTTTGTATGCTCTGAAACGCATTGATATTATTCGGTAACTTTGATATCAAAAGGCGACGACGAACCTCTGAAAAAATTGTTCAATTTTAGACTTCTTATTTCCTTCCTTATTTTTTTCAATTTTAAGCGCCAAAAAGTCCCTCTCTTTCCCTTCCCCTGTCATCCCCTTGCCTTTCCATTCTTATAATAATGTGGATATTCTTCTTTTCAGCAGCAAAGTTTCGTAGCACAGTTCAGAAACTTGCAATGCAAGTTCAGAAAATGAATTCACCTAAGTGAATGTAGTGATATATCTCATACAAATTTGGCCCAGAAATGTCCAGAAAAGGGCGGGAAATAAAGTAAGAGATTACATATTTCTTCCACGGTAATATATTTGTCCTCTGCTGAACATGAATGTGCAGCCGCCTTTCAATGACATGCAATGATCATATACTCTAAGAAGACCAGCCCCCATTCCGCTGGTAAATATAAATGGACCATTCCATTACTGGTTAACAGGGGTCACTTAGTACTGCAGGGACACGAATCGTAATTTACGTTTCACCCTCAGTCTTCTCTCTCTCTTAGGTATTATAGGTATAGGCTTTGGAGTCAAAATAAGAAAAAAAAAAAAATTACGATGTAACTTTTGGTGAATTTAATTTTAATAAAACTTCTATATAATTATATTCAAAGATGTTCAGGATTATCCTCCACGTATTTTAGTACCCTTTCTGTTTATATTTCTAAATTCACCAAAATTAAGTTCTCTCTCTCTCTCTCTCTCTCTCCCCCCTCCGTCCTCTTATATGACTCTCACTATATTTCCCTGCTCGATATTTTTGAAGGATAAGTGTCCCTTTTTAAAGGAGTATAAGTGTCTCCCCTACAATACGTTTGAACGACTCCGGAAGGCCGATATTGGATTACTCGAATGGTTGCCATGGTTGCAGATTCCGAACCTGCCTGACGTTGCCGTGTCGCCGTTGCTGATTGGTCCGTATCTAATCCTATTTTCAGTGACTTCCGATCATGATCAAATTACTTGTCAATCATACGAGATCAAAAAGTGCGCCGTACGAGCAAGCGAGCAAAGCCTCAGCATCCGTAATGTTGTGCATGAACCGATCGCATTTGGGCTTCATGCATGTTGTGGTACGGTGCTAGTGTGTCTTTCTCTCTTCCCGATCGATCTATGAGAGAAACTGTATGTTGGCTGCATGCAGCGGCACTGGCAGGATAAACTATACAGAGAAGATCCCAAATCAAGTGGTATACCAATGACTGTGGCCTAGCGAAAACTTGTCAACGTGGGAGATATTTATTCAGAGAGGGTCAACTATACAGTACATTCATCCGCAACCCAGCGTCTAATTCATTCGGGATGTTTACACAAGGAGCAGTGTTAAAAACTTCTTCACACCGTAGCCTATACATGTCAGCATACAGTACAGCATAGCATTGCACCCCTTTCAGTGTGCCAATAGGCAATACCAGTCATAATACGAATCCGTGCACCTCTATTTAGGAACACGCGCTCAATGACAAGTGCACAACTGAACGTCTTCGTCCTTTTCTCTTCATCGAGGTATATCTCCTCCTGATTATCTGTTTTGGGAAGCCCGAGATAGCATCACCGTTTTCTTCTGATTGGAGTAAAAATTCCACCCGATTTCTTCGGGGGATACCTAGGAACATAATGCCCGCTCAGACACCTGAGACGTCGTCCTTCGGAATGGAAGACACAGAACTTTTGGGGACCAGTTCCAAATCGGTGCAGGAGCAAGTTTCATCCGGCCAAGTTCTCCTCATGGACTACAGACCCAACTCAGCCTTCAGTCGAGCTCACATAGAAGGTGCCCTGAACATTTGCTTACCAGGAATTCTGCTTCGGAGATTACAGAAAGGGAATCTATCGCTGAAATGTCTGATTCAAGGGGATGAAGGAAAGGACCTTTTCGTGAGAATGGCCAGCAAAGTTCCTCTCATTTTGTATGATGAGAACTCGAGCAACATCAATGCAAATTCTGATGCACCATTCGTCCTGTTGCTGAGGAGACTCAAGGAAGTTGGTTATCGGGTCAGCTACTTACGTGGTAGGTATCCTTTCTTTGATTTTTCTCGTACCATTTTTTGTGGAATCTCATTATTTTGTGTGATTTGTTATTAGAAAACTTTGCCTTTTTAAACTGGATGCCATGGGCATGTGTACATAATACATTGCTATGTAAGTGGATTTGTTGATTAGGCAAAGAATATTTGAAGGTCACTCTATGGAAAAATATGTTCAACAAGTTTTGAATTTATGAACCTAAATGTTTCACTTGTCAGGTATTGGTAATATGATGATGTTGGTGATGATAGGGATGAACTAACGCAGTGGCTATTCTTACGATGAGCCGTGAGAATAATTTTCCGGCTATTCTTACGACATGTGCATAGGGTTAGGGTTAGGAAAATGGAGCGTATGCGCATGTCGTAAGAATAGCCGGAAGAATAGCCACTGCCATGAACTAATGATGATGATGATAGGGGGTTTTAACATTTTTTTTTACATGCAGCTGATATTAGGGATGATGTAAATATGTGAATTAAGGATCATAGAAATGATGATTTACCTTGTTGAATGGAGAAAATAGGTGGTTGAGAATTTGATTAAGTATCCATTGAAATAGAATACTGCTAACTTAGATTGTTGGATGATGAAGCTTGAATTAACACACCTTAATCAGTGTTGATGGATAAATGTTGTTAACAGCTTATTACTTACAAAACAATCAATGAATGCATGATGCTGGACGGTATCATTTCCTTGGGGATAAGAAAATTACTTAATGACATTATACATTGACATAGGTGTGACTTTTCTCCCAAGTCTTGAATTCAGATTTGCTGAAAAAAAGTTCTTGCCAGATTGGTGTAATTAAAGACTACAAAGTTGATGATTATCTTATGAAATGGAGATGCATGTGTGGCGTCTCAGGGCAGTGAAAGTCAAGTACCAAAATAAGAAAGGAGATGAATTTACTTGAAAACCTGACACCAGATAAAATGGGTTTAATATTCAATGTTAAAGGGCAATCCAACCTTGCCCTTGGTAATAAGTTGATTTGTGTGAAAGCAGAAAAATAAGAACAGGATATGGAAATTTTGAAAGGAATAAGAAAGTTATGGATATTTGAAAAATGAGATCACTACATCTATGCAAATCTCAGATTGGCAGTTTGGAGAGTCGATTGTGACAAATTTGTGGACAACTCTCCAGTTTGTTGTACACAAAAATATTAATTTGTGGTTTTCTCTGAAACGCCTTGACCCTCGGGGCAGTCCTCAAAATATGTTGGAGATAGCAAATAGCTCCTCATTAAAAAAAAAGATCCTGCTAAGTAATACATTTTGAAAAAATGACATTTTAGTCATTTTGTGTGTTGGAGCAAATGGGGGAGTTGTCTGCAACTATATCACAGGGACATAACCTATTCGGCCAATTTGAAATTCCCATATGTATAGTGATTACAATTTTCAAAAATTCATAACTTTATTGTCCAATTTCAATCAAATTTTCACCAGTCTGCTTCTCTGATTTTTCCTCTTTCTTTCAGAGCAACTTGCTATTAAGGTTGGATTTCCCTTTAATTTACCAAATATGAGATGAAATTAAAAACATTTTGAGTAAGTCACAAAATGATAGGCCATTAGGCCTGCATGGTTATCAATTTATATATTTTTGCCAGAATTGGTGACAAGCATAAAATATCAACCAAGATTGAAGAGGCTGATGCTGATCATCAGTACATAAACAAATAAAGAGAACCATTATTACTTATTAGTGGATTAGTATTTGATTGATATCACTGTACATCAGATTTCAAGTGATTAATATAAGAAATCTGCACTGTCAAACATCAAAAGGCATCTTTAATATTGGATACTACATGTACATAGTTCAAGGCATTAGTTTTACCATAGACTTCGAATGATATGCAAATCTCAAAGGATTTCATTGTGATTGATTTAAAAGTAAATTATCACAATATCTGATCAAGGAGTTGTTCTGTTATAACTCCCTCATCTGATATGCTCATAATATTTAACTGTAAGGTTAAAAAAATGCACAGGATGTGTAGATCAACATACCAGTATAAGTGTACACACTTTCTGCTTTTTATGCACTGTTAAAAATTGAGTGGGTAGAAAATTATGGAACTGATTTAATAGTTTGATGGAGCATAAAGTTAATTGTCATCTTTACACATTAACTTGGCATAGCAATGATAGCATTTTATAGGTTATCCCCCACGCAGTATTGGTATAACACATACATATCGGAGAGGATGGACTTTAGCTTCGGCTCTTGTGCTTGACATTTGGTCTTAATCTCCAAGGAATTCCATCAACACCGATAGCCGAAGTTCACCCCGTTGAGTTGATATTTCCTGTTGAGCTTGTTGAGATGAAATGAGAACACATTTCCTCCATGATGCAGTCTCCTTGCCATAAGGCTGCTGTTAATCAGAGGAATTCTTGCTCAGCAGGGCTCCTGTGTTTATGGATGATGTTCTTTTGTCTTGGTCTAAAATTTACTTTCACTTTGAATCTTTGTGAAAACACAATATTGCTACATCTTCTACATCTATATCACATTGAACATTTGGCATTGAAAGACAAATTTTGTTTTGCTTTGTTTTGTTTTTTAAGTTTTGTTTACGTGCCATATTCTGTTTCCTGTAGGGTCTACATATATACCTTTGCTATACAAATCAATCATTTATGAAGATTTACCGGACATTAATTTGGCCATGAACTTCATAGGAATATGAAGTAAAAGCTATATTAAGAGATGGATATGTAACGATTATGTTTTGTATCCCGGTCTTGTGTCGTTAACATGAAGTATCGAAATTAATTAGGTCATACTAAAATCAGAGATGTATGTGAATTGAAATACTAGTATGTTCTCCCTGCAGATTTTGGAATAGGCTTTGAAAAGAACTTGAAAAGTTTCATGTATGTTGGTAGATTTAAAAGCTATTCATAATATTTTCCGAAAAAGAAGCAATTGTATTCACATCATCTATGTTAAAATTAAATGAAACAGCGTTTTTACTATTCTGTTTTTCACTTCTGGCTATGCATTATCCATGAACAACACACAGTACAAGCTGTACGCCGTCATTATATTTCTTTTGCAACACACATAGACACTATTTTTGTGTATGGTTGTGAATTACACTGAACTTGCCCACTCGAATACCAGAAGCCATAATGCCATTGCCATGTGCATGGGCATGCTGGCATCCCGATTATACACATCCCATACTATCTTCTCAATATTTATCTACACCCACTCACTTTGCTCTTTTTATTTCAAACCTTCCCAATTAAACCTCTACAGGGAGATCTCCTTGACTGCATGTCATAAATCTTGTCTTTTGTCAGTTTGATATACAACCATTAGATTTTTTATTTCCTAATTTTAGGAATAAATGTCACTCATTCTGGAAGAATCCAAAGGTCATTGTATACTACCCATGAGCATGTTTAGAGTTGCTCCATAATATAGCCCCTAAAGCACTGTATTCCTTTTCTCTCTTTCTTTGTAAAGGCAGCCTTTTCACCATGTTTTTCCTAGTTATGAAACTTCCTGCATCTGTATATGTGATGTTTGTACATGTACGTTATGTTTGTGTTCCTCAGATGTGCATGTGAAAGTTAAATGTATAGGTACTCTACCTTCCAACAGAACAGTATACATGTAGGAAGTTATCTAATAATGACTTTACTATGTTTTTTGAACTATTTTGTAGATTCGAAAAGATCAAAAGAGTCACCCTTGCAAAGTTTGTTTGTCATGATCACTCCCCCTCCCCCTTCTCTCTCTCTCCCTCCTTATTTTTTGTTCTCTTTTATTTTTTTTTCTCTGTTCATGAGAAGAGAGAAAATCCCTATTGTTAACCGTTTCCATTGGCTGATGGGTGGTGCAAAAAACAGTCCTATTGAAAAGGCTTCAAGCTGAGCGCAATGTGTAAATACCCCTATTCAGGTGAAATCATTGATTAGTGGGTTGAGTCTGAGCTCTTTCCATTGCTGTCCCTCTTTCAATTCATTCTACATCCACCAATCATCCACCCACACACAGATCCGGAGTCTGGAATAATTGAAAAGGCTCAGCAGAAAAGCATGATAGAAGTTCTTGTGGTTTTTAACTTTATATCTTCTTTGTAATCAGTGGGAGAGAAGTCAAAAGATGAAACTCTTTAGTATACATGTATATTGTGTAACTCTGCTTGCTTAAAGGTCATGTTGTTATCATTCTATATACACTGCTGAGTCTGACAAATGCATTGTTTGTATTGTGCATTGGTTTTTTTCTTCCTCGTACATATCACCCACATGTTATAAACTTTTCATTTATAATTTTATATGATGCAAATGAATCAAATGTGGGTCGATATCTCTGCAAATTTGACATCATGTCATGAGGCTTTGTGTGAACTTGCAAATGGTGTATGTAAGTAAGAAGTAAAGTACTTTCGTTTCTTCCACTTATGAATTGCACTGGAAAGCAGTACTTCAGTTTAGGTGTACTGTTTATGCCTTATTAAATGCTAATTAAAGTCTGAAAATACTTGTTCCTTGTCTTTTTTGTATCGACATACATTCTATCTAGATTTTTTGAATATAATTTTATTTTCTGCTTTATTTTTGTTGATTTATAGGTGGCTTTAGTGAATTCTACAGACAGTTCCCACACTCATGCCAAACATCTGAAGACAGCGATTCCGACGAGTGCCCTCTAACAAACTTGGGCTTTGATAGGCTCAAGATTGAGACCACAGGCTTGGTGGAAGCAGAGACCCCATTGGACAACCGATACCCCGCCCAGATCCTGCCCTACCTGTACCTCGGTACGAAACAGGATTGTGAAAACTTTGAACTGCTGTCCAAACTGAGGATACGGTATGTTCTGAACGTTACACCCAACATCCCGAACTGTTTTGAAGACGATGGGATCAAATACATGCAGATACCTATCATGGATCATTGGAGTCAGAATTTGGCAGCTTTCTTTCCTGAAGCCATTGAGTTTATCGGTAGGTATAAACTGGTTAAAACAAGGAACCGTTCTTCCGAATTGGTATTCTGAATACCAGGGCTTGACACTAACAACAAGGCCCATGCAAACAGACCAGAAAAATTTCAATCCAGATGCCTTGTGGAAAATGTAAGTTTAGAGCCCTGTCTACATGTACACTGATTCCTGGTTACAGGAAACATCTTTGCTAATTAGTTTATAACATGTAGATGGTACAAATTAGCATTTAGGCTTTCCATACATGTAGCAGCAGCTATCAATATACAAACTTACATGGTCTTGGACTCTACAGCATTAGATTATGTGCATGATCTGCCCTATTATAACATTAATACACCTCCCTTTCTTACAAAGCTCTCACCATTGGCTCAGCAAAATACCAACAGCATACTTAAATATTATGCTATCACTAATGTTATCTAATTTCAGACATGAATACAAATACTCGAAGTCAAGACCTTGCTCATGCTTGCAAAATTGTGTCCTTTTGTCAGCATTGCATTTTTTCCCTCCAGCTTTTCCAAGACATGCTCTATCGAAACAGGAAATGATATGAGTTACTGTCATAAACAGTGTAAGGAATGTCCCATAGAAAATTAATGACCAAGGGAAAGGATATACATCAAAACTGTTGTCATGGTTACGCGCTCTCAGGTTATCTCTGTTTGAGCTTGTTTTGTCAGGAATCAAAACTAGCTGAATAGCAAGGCCTGTGAGAATGGAAGTACTACATCATATATACCGTTCGTTTGTAACACAGCCTAATGTAAATTACAGAAACCTTGATTCTTTTCCCCGCTTTCCTTATTTTGCTCTCAAATAGAAACCAGGCTTTCTTTACAGGCTCTTAAATAATTGTCTGAAAACTGTCTCTGTACAATTACAAAGAATTGTCTTGTAATGGCATTGAGCTTAATTGCTGTATTGCATTTTGCTCAGCTGTGTCAAGAGTAATGACCCAGAGTCTTGTAGTTTCCATTTGGCATAAGATTATTTCTAAACTGTTATATTATACCATGGTATATTTTTTGAAATAAATTATAGGCCAACAGGAAATAGACTGACTCTCATTTATTTATCATTAAACATGAAGGCCAACATAATAGGCTTATATATAAGCCTACATATCATATTATTTATCTCATGAATAATCATGATCAAACAACATATAACTGGGAGCTGTACAAATTTGGGTACATGAATTCCAGTAAAGTGGCGAGAGGCAATTGAATCACACACTTCCTAATCAAAATGAAGATGTTGTTTCTTACCATAAACTTTTTTGAATAGCAGATATTTTGAATTGTAGTATGATGACGTAGCTAAATTCACTGAATTCTCTGACATTTCCATCTTGTAGTAGAATACACTTGTTCAGAATGACATAGCTTTCATTCTTGTCAATGGCATTGTTGTGTACAGAGTCACTGACCAAACCACGTCAATGGAGGCATCCATTCCATTGCTTAAAACAGTGACAGGGCACTGCTTTGTGCCTGCAATGCAAGGAAACCCCACTGGTCAAGGCCATAGGTAGGACTAAGGCAGGACTAAGGCAGCTGTTCTCTACATTTTACTTGTAGTGCATCTAGTCTAGAGCATCAAAGGCAACATTAACATTTGTGGAATTGATTTTTACCATTTTCCACATCAATTGTGGAGTCACAAGGAGATCCACAGTTTTTGTGACATTATATGCACTGTAAACACAGAATAACAGGATTACTTGTAAAGAAAATACCAACCAACTAAT
Organism: Heliocidaris erythrogramma; assembly: GCA_025617745.1. Classification (NCBI taxonomy): domain Eukaryota; kingdom Metazoa; phylum Echinodermata; class Echinoidea; order Camarodonta; family Echinometridae; genus Heliocidaris; species Heliocidaris erythrogramma. The sequence goes on along the minus strand of CM046853.1, from coordinate 10,251,619 downwards.
AAAGACCAATTATGAAATGTGTTCACCTGAAGTTGAAATAATCTTGAACATGAAGACTATTCAAACCCACTACCAATCTGAAGGGGGTCATAAATGCTCTGAAATGGGGTGTATGAAAATGAGCTTGAAGTAGGCCTACATGGGATACACAAACAGCTTTGTGATGTTGAGTGATAAACTTCAAAATCCCCCCAGAAGAGTATCCCCTTTCTCAGTTTGACATTTCTTAGAATGACAAAGGACTAAGACTGAGACAAAGTTTGTTTGCCAATATAGACTGGTATTTATGACAGTGAATGGATTTTAGGACACAAATGTATGTTAAATATGCAACACAAAAAAATTGAAATTCTCAGGAAATATGCAAGTATTGTCTATATTGTCAACTTGATGTGTGTTGTCACACTTTAAAAATACAGGATTGCTTGTTGATTATGACTAGATCGGCATTGGGATTACACTGCATTCATTCAGGACTGCTTTTAGCTATTCACCTACATGTTGTCCTACAGTACATGTAAGCCCATGACTTCCTCCTCTACCTAACCATAACACTAATCTTTTCTCTTTTCCATGGGAGCTTGCTTTGGTTCATTGCTCCTCAATGAAACGCAGCGGTTCCCTCGGGATAAAAGAAACAAAGGAAATCCATTAATAATTTCTCGTTTTGGATGAGGTCAACTGACTTTGTACATTCTATGTGTTTTCATACCCCAAGGCTCCTCTGTAGTAACTCCCATTTTCTTTTCAGCCACATTTTGTTATAACTAGTCACAGGCACAACAATAGCTAGCTTATGATTTCTCTCTTGCCAAAGATTCAGAGTGCATTAAGTTGTGGTTGACTGATTTTTAAGGGGGAACATTTTACATAAGGACAACTTTATTGTGAGGAGGATGAATGGTGTACCCTTTTTAATCATTTGAAAATCCTTGTAGACATGAAGCTAAAGAAAAGAAATAAAGATATTATGTACAACTAATCTCCTTTAAGGGTAAGCCTTTCAAGTTTCAAAGACTATCATGCTTTAGAATTTCTATTGATTTCTTTTTAGGACTTAACAATAAGATGTGATCATCATTGCCTTATTATATAGGTGGGAAGCTAGGTAAAATAGAGCAAAAATGGAAGCCATTACCTAGTTAGGTAAATTAGAGCACAAATGGAAGCCATTACCCTAGTTTCCCAACTATAACAATAATTTGAATCCGTCAAGTTATTTGTTAACATATTAACAATGTTGATATAGACGTTGATGTAGCCTATCCCTTTTTTGTGTAAAGGAACTTCCATATTTACTTTCCCTACAACAAATACATGTAGGCCAATATATATATATTAGTCAGAGTCACTAAAGATCAAGGGAATGTTTATAGCTTTGATTTTGGCAAAGGCCCTTTATATTATAATTATAGTTTTGTCTACAATTTTAATTCACTGTGCATGTATACTTTAAAAATGTTACAAAATAGAATTGTTTCAGGAAGCCCCTCTTTTTTTAGAAGATCTAGTAGTAACATGTATTTTCATATTGCATTGTACTCAGTAGATTGCAAATATCATAATGACATTTAAGACTTTTAAAACAGCTTTTTTAACTTTGGGTGTTAATAACCCAACTTTGCAAATACGTGTATCAAGCTCTCTGTGACAAGCCCCATTGCATGTTGTGTATGTGTAATGCATGTTGGAGGGCATATTGAATGCATTAATTGGACATGAGATGATTTTATTTAGCACATGGGTGGGGAATGGAAGAATTTTCTGTGCAATAAACAAATTGGCTCAGTGACCGAGTATGACCTTTACAGTGGCACTGGTCATCAATATTCCAGATCAATGATAGCAGATTGACTATCTGTACTATCAGCACCAAGCGAAAAAGGACCACGGATACATTAAATGAAGGGGGACTATTGAGTGAGACGGCAGGTGAATAAGTGAACATACTTTTGTAATATACTTGTACTTGTACATGTAGTTACCAATAGTTGTAGAATTCATTTTGTTCCATAAGCATGACTTGAGAAAAATTCATCAAGTAAATGTAGGTGGGATAAATAGACATACATGTCATGTACTTTGGTTCAGATTATATACAGGATGTTCAGACACGAAAATATTTATACCAAAACGGTGTAGCTATACGATGGATTTATGTGTCTGAATACTGACTAACGAAACGTCGTATAACGAAACTAAGGTCAGAGCATCGTTTTCGAACTAGAACTCGATAACGAATCACCTTTCCGTGTGTGTCTGAACGTATGGCGACCATAGAATGGTATAATTGGGTGGGGCTTAACGTGAGCGTGCGCGAAAGGTGACCTTACCTCTCATTTGGGCTAGCGGCGACCATAACAACATGCACAGTGGAAAACATCTATACAATGTTTTTCTAATCAGTCAAAATATGTGTCTGAACGGTCAGTAGGCTATACGATGAAAATTTTATACAACGTTTCTTTATCGAGTTTCATTATAAATGTTTTGTGTCTGAACAGGGGGATAGTCACATGACAAGTTGACAACACATCATTAAATGAAGATCTACTTGAACTATGATCTGCATGCACTTTCATTTTCCATTTTCTCCCCTATGTTAACGAAATTTTGGACCCATTGGGTGTTCTCAATGAATTCTCCTCTTTCGATTTGAGATTATCAGCATGTAATAAACCGCCAATAATGTGGCTGGAAGAGGGATGAAAGGGCACCATGCTGTATTAAACCTGCTTGTATGTGAACTCTAGATAGGCCTTCACATTCTCATTTTTTGAAGTAAGAGGAAATAAGTTTCATTTTCATCCAACTGCCTATATAGTGGTATACACCAAGATTTGCAAAATATGCTTTAAAGTTATTAAATATTAAAAAAGTATAAATTTGATTCTTTTTATCATTTTTTTATGTCTGAGAATAACCAGTTTCCTATCAAACTTGAAAAGAAGTAGGTGAATTGATGAATGCTGATTTTTGAGAATATAGGTTAGATTCCTTTTTTTCCTGATGTTAAGCATGACAAGTTGAAAAGAAGTGGGTGAATATTAGCTTTTGAGAAATTATACAAGTGCATTATAGTCCAGGTTCAGCTTTCATATGTCAAGAGGTATACTGTATACGCCATATATTTCACGTACAGAACCACGATTTGGGACTAGATAGGGAAATTTGCGAGGGTTTAATTTGCGATTTTCGTCAGATTATAAAATTTTGACCTACTCTATAGGGCACACATAAGTAATTCATGCGCTCGCAATGCATGCCGGTCGTTTTTGTTACTGTAAACAGCCATATATTGAAGTGGAAATTTTCACGAGGACTGACTCGCGAAAATCGCGAAAATAAAACCACCACGAAAATACTTATACAGTATATGGTTCTGGTCTTCTGGAGACCAGATATAAAAGAAATAAGAAACTGCCATTTATACTGCTTGGAATTTGACCTGGTAATCGTGACTGATAAGTGTCCTGAATTTCTCCATTTTGCACAGTTGCCATGAAAGAGATTGACATTAGAAGCTCTATATGACTACAGCGGAAACTTTCAATTGATAACTCGTTTAGCACTTCCTTTTACTAGAGATTTTTTAAGGCCCCGATGGCAGGACTTTCAAATGTTAGATATCGATTGCAATGATGAACAAGCCCTCTTCACCTCCTGAATTTATAATTGTGCCTCAAAATAATGCAGGCCTGAATTACTTAATTGACCCCCCCCCCCCCCTCCCACTTATGTAGTTGTTGGGTTTCATTACAATAAATAAAATTGAGACTGTTAGAATTATATCCCAATTCCTTGTTTACCAGCAAATACATACATGGATAATTTCACATAACAGCGCTAAATATGGCAGGTGTTGTTGCATCAGCAGAGTAATACATTGATCATTTTATTATGTTGGCATAAATATACCATTTTATCACTCCGAAAATATTTCCTATGAAGCCAAATGTTTCATTGGAAACTTTAAAGTCCTTAAAATTACATTTGTGGGCTGAGTTTTATGTGAATTTCCCATTTTAGCTTGATATTATTTGATCTGAAATGAAGTGAATTCATTAGCCATTGAATGAAAAATAGATCAAAAGTAGATGTGAAATGGGATCATTTGATTGCATGATTCTGATTATTTATAGGAGAAATCTGTATTTTTCTTATTTCCACACAGCCGTGGGCCTACACTGTTTTCAATACATTGTGGTATCAGTATCATTTTTCTTAGTTTTAAGAAGTTTTCTTAATTAATATGACAAATTAACAAACTCTATTTTCCCATTCCATGTCATGGGACTCCACACATGTACAGCCATGCAAGGACAACTTGTTCATACATAGTTATATCCATACTTTAGTTGAGAGGGATATAAGCACAGGACTAAAGAGTTGTAGTTCAGCTACTCCGACCACACTCAGACCCTCTGTGTTTGCTCAGTGTCCAATGAGGAAGCTGGATTTCCTATGTTCTATTGACCTTTGTCCTCAACGATTAGATATAGAGCAGTTGAGAAGCAAGTCCTCCTCAAGGTCAAAGGAGTGACCTCATAGCATAAACTACTCTGTCAAATAGGGGTGTTCCAGAAGAATATGGAAAATAGTGAAAATTATGATATTGAATCATTGTTTAAAAGGATAAGATGTACATGTATTACTACTGTTATTTGAAGGAAACTGAGTATATATATATATATATATATATAATTATTATTATTATTATATATATTATATTGAATTATTCAATGAAGTATCAATATTGAACACCAACAATAGGCTTTATAAAACTCAATGTCTTAGCTGTGACAGGTTTGTACCTACATGTACATGTAACTGAGGAGTAGATGAGAGGTGTGTTAACCACTAATGATCCCTGTAATTACATCATGACATCCCACCCTCCCATCCAAGCACTCACACAAAATTAAAGGAGACATACGTATATAGAACATGATGCACACACGAGGGGACTACAGCAAGCGGTCGAGGTTACACATTTTTCGGGAAGCTCGAAAACCTGCCAAATTACCGGCCTTCTATTATTCATGGCTTGTACTTATTCAATATTGACGCGGCTGTAGTCTGAGAAAAGAGGCCGGATGCAAGGTGCGTGTGTGTGTGTGTGTGTGTGTGTGTGTGTGTGGGTGAGGGTTTGTGTGTGTATACACATCTACTTATGTTACATGATAGAAGAAGAAGAAGAGGGTGAATGTGGTAGAAAAAAATAGAAACAGATACCAAGATGGTGAGGACGGGAGTCAGGACATTCATCACGCTTCCAACTTGCTGATTACACACGTCGTCCTAGCGTGCGTGACGAACAGTGAACGAATAGACGGTGGACGAGACTTTGAGAGAGAATGGAAGGCATAGATAGGAGAGAGTGAAGTCTGAGCACATAATTCGCATCCGGTCTGTACCACTAGGGGGATGATGCTGGCCGATGGATGCATGCGCACAGCAGCCATACCTGTTATGTGTGGGGGGAATAGAAATGTAAGGCGAGTATAGATTGCACAAACAAACAGACCAGTGCGGAAATCGCATGGTGCCTGAGTAAACATTGGCCAGCATCCCATGAAAATGAGCCCTTGAGCTTCAACTAGTATGAGAGAAAGAGAAAGAGAAAGAGAAGAAAGATAAGGAGTAAGAGAGAAAGAAGAAATGTGAATAGAGCCAGGAAAATAAGGATGTTCCATTCAGTTTTTTTAAATAAATGGGAAGTGGTCTTAATATATTATTAGTCACACTCATTAAATTGATATATTATTTTAATACTCCAATAAATAAATAGGTCAGTAAGGAACAATCAGAAGAGTGGTTTCTTTCAGAGGTCAAGTTTATTGTGACTGTGATTTTTAAAATTGTTTCCGTGGTGAGATATGATTGTCTTTTGTGAATAATGTGCGTTTAAATACCGGTACACTCATAGAGATGACTCGGAAGAAGTACATTAGTTCAAAACAAAATTGTCACTGATATAAACTTTTCACCTTTTTTATGTATTTTTATTATTTTGAATGGAAGAGAAAAGGGTGATATAATGTATGCTACCATAAATGTGTGTCTAGAATATGTTTGATATCACAATGCCCTCTGAATTAACTAGACACCAACCACATCAAAATAATTGGTTCTTATTATGTCGGCATACACAGTCTACATGTAACCATCAAGTTGGGTACCTTGCATTTTTTATAAAAAATGTAACTTGATGTTAATATTTCATTTAGTGAGTGGGGTTGGAATCCCCACACATCTTTAACTCGACATGTAAAACTTGCATGTATTATGACCCTGTGTACCACGGTGCAAACGGAAATGTCTGAAACATGTCCATGTTAATACCACAGATGCTATCCTCTTAAGACTTCATTCCACTGTATGTAAATTGAGCGATAAAAGGGTACAGCCCACGTTCTGTAATAATAGTTTGTTTAGATGCTACTGTTATTCAACTCTTCCTATTTGTCTCCTGCTAACAGCTATTTTTGTCTCCTCCTAACAGCTATTTTTGTCTGTCTCTTGAGATTATATTTAGATGCTACTTTTAACAGCTGGAAAGAAAAATAGTGTTTCATTGCAGGGGGAAAAGTCTCCTGGTATAAACAAGGAGAGTTTGTGATCATATGATTCACAGTAAATAATAAATAAACCCCTTCTTTATGTGCCATTCGGTGATCACTTACATGTAGATCATTTGCATGAAACTAGTATGATAATGAAGATGATTTAGAACAGATGAATATTACTTCATTTGGATAAAAAAGAGCCCAACAGAAAATATCAGCAACCTATTGCTGATAAAAGTATTTCCATGGACTTATAACTTCCATGGACTTATATATCCTCATCTGTCCCCAAACGCAGATACTTGTAGTTGAGATTTTATTGCAATTGAGAATAGCTTCTAATGTATAATAACAGGTGTGAATTGATAATAGTTGTTAAGATTAGGGATGGTGTTAGGTCTTTATTGATTTTATTTGTCATATTCGCACCAATATAGTCATGTCATATGGTGTGAATTTTAACACAGTCAGATGCCAGAATATTTTATCTATATACCTACATGTATGTTTTTCATAAGAGATAAGACATAGTATGTTAGGCTTCAGCCTATTGACAGAATTTTGATTTTACGTCGGATCATTTTTTTTGGTAAAAGAGTCAGTGGGGCAAATTACTCTCAGCTCTTTCTTATATTTAGCTACTTTCTGCATATTTGATGCTTCATGCATTGTACATATTTGTTGTGCCTCTTTTACAGTATGACTTTATACCATGAGATCAGGCAGGAGTTCCTAACAAAGTGATTATCTGACAATTTAAGATATTAAATAATGCTGAAAAAGGCCACTGCTTCAATGATGATTTTATGTACATTTGTAACAAAAACTCTATATTTCTCTTTAAAAAATATGCATGAACTAATAAGAGTGTGTGTAATTGAATATCTACCCGAGACTCGTGCATATTATTTTTTGACCTACGTGAACTGGATAGATTTGATAAACAGATTCATGTATATGTGAAAAGACCACTTTCCAAATAATATTGAGAGGGAAACAAGGAACTAATGGTAATTTCTTTCTTTTGGTTTATTTATGTGCGTGGCATTTTCATTGCTTCATGCATGCATATTGTTTCATTCGCTGATTGGAGGTTCTGGGAAGACAAAGGTTTATTCCCATCGTTCATGAAATCATGTGTATTACTCTCAAAAACATTTATAGGTGGGTTTCACAGTTTAGTCTGTAGTAGTATATAGATAGAATTATCTCTTCTCTCAGTCCAAATATAGAATTCTCAAGCTGTAGATATACATCTGTTCAGCTACTTAAAATGCAACCTTTGCTAGGGGCACAAGCAGAATGTTACATGTAACCGAAACCTGTATTTAAGTGGCCACTTGATGGCGGAAGCATTCGCATCCTGTCTAAAACTGTACTCCTACATTAGTCATAGGCTTGGCACACATGAAACTTCGGCATCGTCAACCAACGACTCACTCATGCAGGCACACACAGAAAAATGCGCTCTGATCTATACAACGTAGGAGAGGCAGAACCCTTTTCGAGAGATTATTTTTTCCTCCATTAGAGCAACACTCGTTTCCATTGGTCTGTTTATGGATGTCTGAATGAGACTGTACGCTTCCTGCCCTCTATGTCCCTTGCCTTTGGTTGGAAACCGCACTTTCCCACCGTACATCCGGGTGTTTTTTTTGTTTTCTCATCATCTCTGGAGAGGGATTTTATACAAAAATGCATGATAGATGTACAACAGACAAAAGGTCCTCAGCAAGAATTCTGCTATGTAGCTTAATGTGGTAGACTTTTTATCCGTGAGATTTGGAGTGAAATACAAGTACATGTTAATATCCATAATATGAAGAGAAGTGATGATTTACCGAAAACGGGAGGAAATACATATTTTACAATTTTCACATCATGCAGAATTTTTGTATACACGTATGTTACTTCTTATCCACATCCCTGTACATTACATACAACAGATCTCAAGATGCCTGGCATGAAGAAAGCCAAAAATATGTTTTAAAAAGCCGGTCTCAATAATACCATCATTCACTCCGGCCTCTATGATAGGCCATACATGTATCCTTATCCCCTTTTGGCATACTTGTATTTATATACATAACTAGATTGCTTTTGTGAAAGTTTGTTATGAGTACACTGCAAAAATATTGTAACTGATTCAGATATTATATCAAATCTTCGTCTTGCTTGTTCACATGTTTTTTCTAATTTTTTAGTTGTGGTTGATGGCAAAGTCATTTCCTCTTCTAGTTTCCATTTTTCACCCCACATTAGTTTGATTTACACCAGCCACATCCACATCACCTCTTTGCTCCATGAAGGTCATAGTTACTGTAATTAATTGGCAGTAGCACCATACACTCATAACTTATTATTTATTTATTGTTTGTTTTTGTTGTTTTTTTTTTGGGGGGGAGGGGGAAGAATGCCAAAGCATACAGTATCCCCCCCCCCCCCCACACACACACACACACACACACACACCACACACCACACACACCCTCAACTAAGAAGAGTAAAATCAATAATTACTTACAAATGCCAAGATTGTCATTCTCCCAAACTCAATATAATTCAATTGACACTTGCTTATGTCTACTGGATATGGTACCTGTACACCTTGTTGCTATCATGTTAGCATTTCATTTAGTAGGTTTAACGCCCACTGTTGTCCTTGGTGTGCTATTGTCCATTAATGATGAGCCATTATCCTCTAGACTTGTTATGTGTCCTTGCTATCCCATTACTGCTGCCATGATAAGCTGATCAGAGTCTACTCTCTTAATGACAGTGTTTAAATCTACATCCTCTCACCTTATTACACGTAATCATTCCAAATGACATACTTTCTCATGTTTACGATGTAACACATGCACATATGATGGAAATATCGTTTCCCCTGCAAGTATCAATATTTTTGCAAATTAGTTATGGTTTGGATTCCGAGTAATAAATATGGAAAGTTAAAATGGATGTGCTGTCAATTATAAATTTTGATTACCGGTAACACTTTCATCATGTATTTACCTGATGTGTGAATGACTTTTACTGTGTAATACAGATATTCTGTGTATGTATGTATATATATGTATATATATGTTCCATTGTGTATTTAATATTTCTTGTTTTGTCATAAACTCTTAATCACAGATTTTTTTCCCCCATGAAATTAAACAAAGCCATACTTTCATGCTTTTTGTTATGAATTAAGTGGCAGTGCATACTTCATCTGCCTTACAGTGTTAAAAATCTGTTTAGAAATTATGGGGAGGGAGAAGCACACTACCATTTTGTCTCCTTATTAGAAAAGTGCATCTACCAGTAAATGAAAGTCATTTCTGTGCAAATTATTGGAAAATTGAAAGTTGAAATAATTGGAATATTACATGGTTTTTTCTTTAAAAATAGACAAAGAAAAAGGTGAATCATCAATCAAGCAAATCCCCTCTGTAATTTGGCAACCCTGCTTGTTTATGGACACTCTAGGTTTGCCGCCTACATTATTTTTTTTTTTCCACTAAATAAAACTGAAGCCCCCATATATACAGTTCTGTATTAGGGCGCCTTACATTTGTTTGTTATACTTGTGCCAATTACCAGAGTACTGTCTAATCAAGTCTCAATTGAAGAGACTAGATTGATTTTTTTCTTCCTATCCCTTACCTCTCTGAGTAATGTATGTCCATTACATTAGGGCTAAATTGGTTTTACCAGTATTACTGGATGACTTGTTTGAAATTTGGTTCATGAAGCGGTGAACTCCAGCTTTTAGATCGGTAGTATGAAATTATAAGAAATATTGCTTCAAGGAGGAGGAAGATCTTGCCTTTACATTGCAAACTCTTCCGAAATAGTGCATCCTTTTTTCATAATAGTATAGATGCATATAAATGGGAAAGGTGGCCGGAAATTGTTTTCTGTGCCCTGTCATACATGATTGTAGGCAGATATGTTATTAGTAATAAACCCTTGTTTGTTAAAATTTGTTTACATCATAGGTGTGTCCTTGTTTGGTGTTTATTTGTTTAGATTCATATGTTTGATGAATTCTGCCATTTCCTGTTTGAAGTAGTGACCACTATCAAAACCTGTTTCGAAATTAAAATGGTATTCATATAAAATAAACAAATGTGGTAGCAGTCTATGTTTTTCTTTCTGTTATTCTCTCCCTCTCTCTCTCTCTCTCTTAATTGCTATCCAGATGAGATTGTCTATCCATTAGATATGTATGCATTCTTTTTTCCATTTCATTTGAATATGATTTTCTATAATTTTGGGAACATAATTGTTTTCTAGAAAGTAAATTTGATTTGATATTTTATTCCTAATGGCCATATTGTATTTATTCTCCCAATCTGTCCACAGATGAAGCTCGACGTGCCAAATCTGGTATCCTGGTCCATTGTCTAGCAGGTGTGAGCCGATCAGTGACTGTAACTGTGGCATACCTCATGCAGAAGCTCTGTCTCTCCCTCAACGATGCTTATGACTTTGTCAAGAAGCGCAAGTCTAACATCTCCCCCAACTTCAACTTCATGGGTCAACTGAAAGAGTTTGAGCAGAAGCTTACGACGAGTCCTTGTCGGACTGGTTCATGTCGGTGCGCAGTCGATGGCTGCCATTGTCTCAGCCCCGACCCCACCTCATGGATGTCAACATCGTCCTCGTCCTCATCAGCATCATCATCAACCTCATCGTCCAGTGAGCTTACAACTCCAGCCAGCAGTGTCAGCGCCAGCACGTGTTCAACAGACAGTCGGGGAGGGGAGTTTGATTTTCATTTAGATACCTGATCACAGTGTTGTAGGCCTGTTTGGATGAGGCTGTTAGCAGACTGTAGAATTGTGTTCATCCATTTAGTTCTGGAAGTTTCTAGAAGTGGAAAATATGGGGAAGTGTGATTTTGAACGTCACAGATAGAAAGAAGCAATAAAGGTATACATGAATGGATAGGAATAGCCTTCTCCTATGTATACAAGATATGAGTTGTTAATTGCTTTCAGGGTGCTACATGCCATTACATGTGTGAAATTGATGAAATAATGTGAACTTGGCATGTGGATGCAAGTGAAGATAATTGTTTTAGGAAACTTAGAATTATTCGTCATGAAGAATTAATGCTCCTTTTGAAGTTACGCTCAAAACTTTATTTTCCGCCTGTATGACTGGTGATCTACATAATTGTTTCCCACCTCAAATCTGTTTTAGCACACAATACAAGAATATAGGAAGATATGAGAGGCTGTAGAAGTGGTACCGGTAGTCCTCTGTTGGCATAGCAAGGCATGATTGCCTTATAGATAATATCAGCCATTATGGTGGTTTCTAATATTCATACAGTGTGGCTAGAATGATTAATTAAGCAGAATTACTAATTCCTAGGATTTCAGCATCCCACCCTAAGAAATGTGCTTCTACGGTTAGGAAGGAAGTTTGAAAGGAAAGTAAACCCTGTATATTTAACGATATCCAACCATACCTTATAACCTGTCTGAGTTTTAAAAAATACAAGTCGGGTAGGTAGCTCTAGGGGAAGTCTTTTCTTCCTGCTATTTCATTCAGTTTTTAGTTTGTAGTCCTGATAGGACTCCCTTCCAAATTAGCTGTGCTTTCACACAGTATGATATAGATGCTTCCTCTGAGGAGCATGCCTGTGAAATAAAGTAATGTAATTTTTGCTGGCATTGCATTCACATATTCTACCAATGGTTCTAGAATGGCTGACATTATCTCTAAGATTATGTAGCACTCGACAAGTATAATCTATTTGTTTGTTGTTCAGTTATTTTTGTACTCTAATGAGAACTCCACAAAAATGTTACTTAACAAATTTTTGTTGTATGATAAACAAATTTGAAATACCTCTTGCCATTTAATGTTTTCTCGTTCAATCAGGTACTAGTATGAACATGCTTTGGTTTGTTATACTGTGAATATGTTATAAATTATAACGGTATTACTAAGGATTGATGATGGGAGTCATTTCTATTGTAAATAATTCAAAGGACAAATCATGCTGTTGTACAGAATGATGTAACAGGTTATTATGAAATTGAAATCAATTCTTTACATTGCAGGAAGGTGGAAAACAACTCAAGAATTTCAGTCTTGTTTTGATTCTGAAATAAGCATTTATGAGAAGCCAAATGACCACACATATTAGAATGCATCATTTGGGCAGAGGAATGTTTTAATTTTATTCTCTTTTTGCTTTTACTGTTATTTTGTTTTCATTACTTATTCAGGGTTCTATGCTAATCTTTTGTTCAAGGGGAGGGGGTCTAAATTGAGATTTTTGAGGATATGCATGCCCCCTGTTTAAATTTTGAAATTTTAGGGGTCCATGGTTTAAATAGACTATTTTAAGTCATATTAATGCTTACCTAGTTACAAAATATTATATTAACATGTTACAAAGTATTGTATTGCAATAGGAAGAATGCAAATTAGGTATATTAGTTGTTGCTAGGTCAGACAAGCATGATGGCATGCCCAACCTAACAACATGTAATGCAATTGCATTCTGACCATTAACATGTAATTATTTGTAACAGTTGAATGAAGTAAATTGTCACTAGGCACTTGACAAAGATGTAGGCATTAAATTTGAATGCATTACGAGTGCCATGTGCACAAAATCTGTTAGTTTCAAGACCTGACTTATTCTAAAAGAATGCTTTTGGAACATTTTTGAGAGGAAATTTCTTACTTCTCAGTACACCAGTTGACCATTTTTCTTATTAAGATAAGACATAAACATTTTATAAATATATTGTCAAAATAACATTCATCGTAAACATGATAAGTAAGTAGAACAAACACTTCAACTGATTCAGCTATATGTAATGTCATACATCTGAGGCTGGTATATCAGAAAAGAGGTATTATAATCTGTAAATGGCTCCGTGAAATCAAAAAAGTATTCTTTTATTTGTGCATAAAACCCTTTGCTTGGATTTAAAGTGTACCAATCACCAACAAATAGTTTGCTTTGTATAATAGAGATTCAATGTTGTTATACTAAATTAAAAATATAAGCTTCAGATGTTGATTCTATAAAGAGATATTGCAAGTTGAAACACCTTCACTCTCAATATACATTACAGCAACTTGTGAGGAGACTAGACGACACACTCGTACGCGCCCGCATAGAATTTGGGCCCACAACGGAACCGAACTCGGCCGCGCGAGGGGGTTTTATGTGATCCTATATTTTCCTCATACTCCTTTACTGTTAACCCTTAGAAGCCCAGGTAAATGTTTTGAGGTTAATTTGATACATTCTAGATTTACAATTTAAGAGGTTATGCCCCCAATGTTGGATAATTCAGTTTGAAAATGCATTTTTTTAAATAACAACTATCAAACTGAGGATTTCCTGAAATGATACGTGAGAAGAAGGCCTGGTGGAGTGTTGGTGAAATTGTTAAAGCCAGAATTAGCGGCGATCATTCCAATTGTGGGTGTAGAGGATTCAAAGATTCGAGCAAGAGAGGAAACTTTGCATATTCATTGTTTGATATCAGGGTGTGAAAAGAGATACAAGCTATTTTGTATGTTTAGATAGGACTGTAGAAATGTCTTGATACTGTGTCAATGTACAGAATATATTTATTGGATAGGATTTTTGTATTAAGCTCATATCTAGAATCCCTATGTGCCTCAATCAAATTTTATTACAATATAAAGCGAGGGAATAGCAAAAGGGTAAAATTTAACTTATATTAGAGTAAAGAGAAGAGATTTAGAGATGAGGAAATGACAAATAGTATTCTTATGAAATATTATTCCAGGGAAATGAGGGAAATCAATTAAATTTTAGAAAACTATGACAAAAGAGTGTGTAGGAAATACACCAGTTTACAAATGTATTCCAATAGATGCATTACACAAAAGATTTCTGAATGTTGTACAAGGCTTGTCCAACATAGCAACCACATATATGCAAGATGGATTCCAACCTTAGATTATTCTGTCATACTTTATGATGGATTTCATTAAAGTTTTTTTTTTATAGTCCATATATTTGAATGTAAGTAAATGGATGTATTGGGGTAACCGTTGTAGCATACAATCTACAGATCAATCAACACCAGTACTTTGCTGGTGGTTGCAT